>VZRS01011112.1:0-26819 GCA_013398055.1 Ifrita kowaldi
CACAAAACATTAGTGGCGCCCAAGTGGGGCGACCATGGCTCCCGGCTGCAGAGTAGAGCACGTTCTTCACTTCTGGTCCTGTCCTGACCGGGCCAAGGGCTACTGCATGAGCAATCTCCTGCTTGATCTGGGCAAAGGCTCGTTGCTGTTCAGGGCCCCAATGGAATTTGTTCTTCTTGCGGGTAACCAAGTAGAGAGGACTCACAATCTGGCTGTATTCAGGAATATGCATCCTCCAAAAACCTATGACACCTAGGAAAGCACAGGGGGTGTCTTATTTTTTTTTCAAGGGGGGTGAGGTGGGGCAGGGAGAGAAATTAGTGTTTTTCTCTGTCTATCTTCTGCAGTATTTTCTTTGTGACTGCTTGATCAGGTACACTAAGAGCGTTGTCCAAGTTGTTCTTCTTTCCTGACCTTTTACATTGTGTTAACATATGGGTATCCTAGTGTTGAATTTTCTGTCCCTCAGTTCTTAATATTCTTTTCCGTTTTCATTTCCCCTAATGCTGGAGAACACTCAAATATGTCCAAGTAGGTATAAAAGTTACTGAACACAGAATTTCTGCGTCATTACTGATCCTTGATAAACCCAAAATGTAAGTATCCCAGCATTTGCTTTTCTGAACCGGAGAATCACCTTATTACCTTATATTTTGAATTATGTATTTGAGCCCATTCACATGGTGATTGCAGGGACTGCACAGTACCTCCACCAAAATAACTCTCCTGGTTTCTTTTGCCTTTATGCATCCTGTGAATAGATGTTCAAATTCACCTCTATCTGCCATCCATTTCATAAACCATGAACCTTCAGTGTGTGTGCAGTCTTAGTCTATCACCATTTTCTAGCTCTCATATTTTTCTCTCCTATTTCAGCCTTTTTCAGAGGAGTGCGACAGGACTTAAGCCTGTATCATGACTTTGCAGCAGCAGTTATCACCTGAAAACAGTTTATTTTCATGCCTTGAAGCCTCATTCAAAGTAGTTAGGATAAGGGACCTCATTTAACAGGGAAAGAGAAGAATGGAAAAGATTTCATGGAAGCAGCCTCCAAAGCAGCCTGAACAAACAATCTCACTACAATGTAACAGGTGGGCAGAAATATACTATAAAAGCACATGGGCAGTTGTGATGAACTTTTATGGATCTTACAGTTAGTTCTGACTTAAACTGCCCTGCCACAGCTAGGACTAAATGAAGCTTTTCTTAAGCCTCTAGTGACAATCCTTCAAGAGAACGATAATGAGAGGCTCTTTCTGGTAATCTTCTCTGACAGAGCCCTGGTTGCAAGCCAATGAACAAATGTAGGTGCTCTCAAATGAAAGGAATAGCACAATAAACTCTAGGAAGGCTTTATCAAACACATTATAAAGATGATTGCTTATTTTCAGATTTAATAATTTTAGAGCAGATTGTTATTATCTAGCCTCAATTTGCTAAAGGAGGTCTTACAAAGTTAGGGAAGCTGTGACACTAACACTATTAGCAGGAGCTCAAAAATTATGTTTGTAGAACAAAAGAGAAATGTAAGATCAATGTGATGTGACATCTCGACTTCTTTGTAAAAAAAAAATCTATGGCTTGAGGCTGAAACTCACTGTTTCTATGAGAAAACATTACCACCACCAGAAACATTTTTTCATGGAGAGAATTGGGAGTCAAAGGTTTCTTAGCTAAAAGAAAGAATGTAAAGAAAAGTGTGGATGTTCTTCCTGTGTTAGAACATATTGTTATATGAAATGTATTTTTAAAATTTACAACGCATCAAATGAGTCAGGAGAGCTATTTTCCCTCCTTCTTGTGTTTCTTACGAAGCACAGTCAGTCAGAGTTTTCAGGGTGTTATGCATTTTCCTAGAACTAATACAATATTTTATTATTCTGACTTTGCTTGGACCATGATTTGTGACTATGGTTATTATATACACATTGAATAATAAAAATTGAATTATATATATAGGAGAGAATACTATCTATGCTAATGGTACTGTCTGATGTAAAAACCATCAGAAATCAGTTTTGATTTTGGCAAATAGGACTAGTGATCATATTAAAGATTTCCCTCTTTTTCCTTGGGTCTAGGATACGTCATTTATCTTCTGCTTCCACAGCTGGCAGTAATTCATATCTCAAAGGGCTGACTGATGCTTCCTTTGAGATCCTGCCTGGAGGAGCAGGCCAGTTTCAAATCTAACTTAGGTCTCCAGACTCTGGTTAAAACTCTTTTGAGGCAGAAGAAAGCACTTTAGTTTAACTCCCTGTACCCTTTTGTTTGTGTGGCAGGTTGCGCAGTGCAGTTTATCTTGTGTGGACTGAGCCCTGAAGCTACTCATGAGCAATTTGGGGGAGAGGTTTTTCACAGCTTCTTCTTCCTTGCTGACTCGTTTCTGAGCAGTTATGGGAGGAGATGATCTGGAGCACCAGCCTGAGGATGGGGAATGCTGCTATGCTCTTCTGGTGCACCCACGCCCCTAACTGTCCTGGTCACTTCCAAAAATCCATTAGTGTATCTCATCAGCAAAGATGTGTGACTTTCCATGTATACTGTAAGGTTTTATTTTCATTTGCAGTTTGGCATTACAGACTACCAATCTGTGCTTTTCCTTTGTAAACACTATGGTCTGGAGTTTGCTATGAAATGAGAGAATTCTACGCAAGCGATTTGTTTTGCCACCAGTATTTCCTTGTTTGGCAGAATTCGAAGTACATGCTCTTACCAGAAAATGTGTTCAGTCAGGAGGTTTTTCTCTGGGTGTAAATTTCAATCAATTTAATTGGATTTCATGTATCAGGAATTTTCTTTTTATGAAAATGACAACCGTACTGACATGTAACTGAGTAATAGTAGTAGGACTTGCAGGCGTGCATCTCCCAAATTATTTCTAATAGGCAGCTTAGATAGTTTCAATATTTTCACTCAAGTACTATGTAGCAGTCTGTGTTCAACCATTATCCTTTTTCCTCATTCCCACAATCCTTTATTTCTTTTCTGTGAAAACTGATGGATCTGAGCCCATTTTTTCTAATAAGAATAGTTATTCTTCAAATGCTTTGCACTGATAGAAAATTTGGACCTCTGCTCATATGATACCTTTATGACAAACAAACATATTAAGAAGAGGCTTGTGGTATCTACATGGGTTTTGCATCTCATACTCCTGCAGTGTCAATATCAATGCCTTTGAATGCCATGCACTGTGTTTTATTCTGTCTTTCTCATCTGCTGAGCTTCTGTTCTTCTCATCTGCTTTCACTTTTCTCTGGATATCAGACACCTAAACAATGGAATGATCAAACTGGAAGGAACTGATTCTCTACCTTGCTTTTCTGTGCTAGAGGGCTCAGGGGTCCTCTGGCTCAAGATTAAAATTCTTAAAACCTTTTGAACAAAACGCTTGTGGAATCAATACTTTCATTTTCCTCCAGGTCATCCATTCATTTGTTACTATCTTAGTTCTGCTCCCATGCCTGGTTTTTTATATTTTGCTACTTGCTGTCTTCCATTCTGCACTGTCTCTTCTCCCTCAGCCTGCAGCCAAGGACTTCCAAGAAAGGCCCTTTTTTTTCCCTTCTCTGCCATCATGTCTGTTGAGTTTCTCCTCCTGCCCCCTTCACCTCCCACGCCAGCCCTCTTTCCTAACCTGACTGATTTGGACCCATGCTTTCAAACACCTTTCTGACTGGTTTCCCCAGTTCTGTTCCATCTGGAAGATCTCTTTCCACTTCTTGCTGGAGCTGCATTTGATAGAGTGATAGAATAAGCTGAGCTGGAAGGGACCCACAAGGATCATCAAGTCCGACTCAACCCTGTGCAGCACCATCCCCAAGGGCCACACCATATGCCTGAGAGCATTGTCCAAATGCTCTTGAATTCTGTCAGGCTGATGCTGTGACCACTTCCCTGGGGAGCCTGTTCCAGCGCCCAAACACCCTCTGCGTGAAGAATCTTTTCCCGATATCCAATTTAAACCTCCCCTGACACAACATCATACTATTTCCTTGTGTCCTGTCACTGGTCACAAGAGTGAAGAGATCAGTGTCTGTCTCTCCTCTTCCCCTCATGAGGAAGTTGGAAACTGCAATGAGATCTGTCCTCAGTCTCTCCTTCTCCAGGCTGAATAGACCAGGTGACCTCAGCTTCTTCTCATAAGGCTTCTGCTTCAGACCCTTCACCATCCTTGTTGCCCTCCTTTGGATGTTCTTTAATAGCTTAATATCTTTTTTACGTTGTGGTGCCCAAAACTACAGTCATGTAGATATCACTAAACTACCCCTGGATAATCTTTTATTCACCCCTCTGCTACCCAGGTTTTCCCACTCTCTGCATCTGACTGTCTGTGGTGGCTGCCTGGATTCCCACACGTCCTGCCACTGGCACACACAGACAGGACTGTCGTGTTGGTTGCTCAGAGGTGAGCATTAAGCGTGCAGGTATTCATAAGTGCCATGCAATACAGAATGTCCAAATGCCATTCCTGAGCTTTCTATAGATTTGTTTGACTTTTATCGGCTTTTAATTTTCAATATCTAAGGCATATTTAAAGTGGCTGTATCTTGCTCATGAGATCAATTACTGTTTCTGATCATCCCCCACTGCTGGATACATTGGAAGCCTTCTCCTGTGAACTACTGAATTCTTAAGATCTAAGAGATAGAATAAATTAATATTTATTAGTCAAGGATCTTGAATGCACTTTGCTTTGTTGTTTGATTTTTGAGTACAGGAAGACTCGATGGTGTAGGATCAAAGAAGATAAATTTTGCCCAGGGCTCATGTTCTTTATTAGATCATCCAGTTCAGAGAAAACATGCAAGAAAAACCTATCCTATTTCATGTGAAGGTGTCTACCATTGAATTAAAATGCCTCTCGGCAGCATATCACTGTTAAAAAACATTTGAGAGATGAGTGTATGTGTGTGTAACCTTGGCTACCATTTAGCCCACCAGTTGAGAATGTACAGCCATATCTCTTGGTGTTTTATTCAGGATTGTGACATGGAAATTATCTCTAAATATTTTTTCTGTATCAATGCTACTCAGCTTCCTTAGAATTCCGCTAAACTGGGCACTCTTCCCTGGCATTTTCCTCACACTCTCATCTTTCCTAGAATATACTTTTGTGAGAATTAAAGTTAGCGAACAAACACATTTCGTGTTGACATTAGGGAAAACTCAGCACAAAAAACAAATACTTCCTTACCTTTGGAGCAGGACTCTTCTTGCAAATAAATTCTCTGTGTGACACAAACAAACGAGGAATATTACCACTGCAGCCGTGGCTTCTCCAGTGTCACAGGGCAGTAATGAAATGCATCCCTCGGTACTTTTTATTTGAAGTGGGGGTAACATAAATCCTTCATCGTATCAAGGCTATTTTGAACAGAACCAGCAGCGAGATAAGATCATTTAATGAACTTTGCAGCCCCCTGCCTGAGATGACCATGAAACACAGGTCCCCTTGAGAGCATGCATCCCTCCCACACTGGCAGATACCTCAAAGAGCATGACTTGGCAAGTGATGAGAATTTTCTTTAAAATGCCTGCTAGTGTTATCCATTTTAATAATCTTCCCATGAAGCTTGAAAAATTCCACACTACTGTCTTAGCTGTAATGGAGGCTGAAATGGTGTGACAAACCACACTTGGTTTTGCATTACAGGGTGACTTACAGAAGTATGCGGTCCTTTGGAGCTGTTAATCTAAGGATGTGTGCTTGATTATGACCTATCACAAAATCTGTTCTCTTCAAGGCAATTGTCATAGGAATTGTCTGAATGGTTAGCTTTAGTTGACGGAATGCATTAAAGCAGCACTAGTTTTACCATTTGGAGTTGTTATAACTCTATTACAGATGAATGCTTATATCATTACATTTCATTTTCTGAGGAAAATGTTTTGTAGGTTTGGCTGATGACAGATGCATGCGCTTTTCTCAGTTTTCATTAAATCCATCTGCATTGCTAATATACCATATGTGACTGCTGGCTTAAGTAGTTCTTGTACAACTGCTGATTATTTTAACCTTCCTTTGTTGTAATTTTTCAGACCCCAAGCAGCAAAAGCAGCAGCCATTACATGGATGCATTCTGTAGTCCATATTTACTTATTTATTTTTTCTGCAGTTTCCTTTACAGCAGTGGTGCTAACTGCTAATAGAACTTCTTCCTTGCCATTTGACTCAGAGCTTGAGTAACATTCCCTTCTTACTAAACATATCTAGCTAAATTTGCAATGAATTTGAGGGTTTGTTTTGTTTTTAATGTCATAATGTAGGCAATACCTTCAGTAAACTTTTGCAAAGACCAAATTTCAGGAGGGAACTTCAGTGTCCAGGCTTCATCAGAACACAACATGTGTTTCTGGTCAGATATTCTCTAGATGCATTGACATTTGTGCAGTTTAGATGCCCTGTGTAAAGGACAGCCAAAATGTGATAAGACATTGCACATGCTCTTGTCATCTGCCGTAGATTAGGTACATTGTTTATTATACTTGCTGGCTGTATTTACAATGAGCATTTCATCTGTGCATTCACAGTGACCTCTTGTGCAAGACAAATGGTGCATCCAGAAATCCTGGACAGAGCTAGTACTCTGCTGGGCTACCCATGCCTGAAAAAAAGGTCAGGTGGCAGGTGACTGGAAAGACATAGTTCACTCTCAAAAGTAGGGCACCTGTCAACTAAGCTTTTACATACAGCCTGGAAACAATTCAGGCTGTTTGTGCACCTCAGCCCTTGTTTACTTCATAAGCAAATCTCAGAGCTGCTTACAAGAAACTGCTTGTATAACGGCTCTCATCTCTAGTTTGCTAAAGTTCTTGTAAACACCTGCGTAGTGTTGTCAGCAGAGACCACAGAAGAATCTGCAAAATAATTGATGGAATGTAAATCTTTGGGGGTCCTGAGGTGTTACTTATCTGCAGGAATCAAATTCTGTCTTGGTGTTCTGACTGTGTGCTGTTGTTCACGTGTGGGAGAGTTGGAAATAAAAGTAGCAGTCAGCTCTTACTCTAGCACAAGTAACCCCGGTACATTTAGTCCATATTTTGTCAGCCTGGCCCCTTCACTCTGTGGCTATTCTTAGACCTGACACTAAAGTAGAGGAGGTGAAAGGAGAAGACATTTCACAGAATCTTGCCAATTAAGTAAACATCTCATGATTCCTTTCTCTTTGATGCTAGAGAAAATAAAATCTGGAGACGTAACTTTTTTAAGCAGCTGCTCTACCACGTTGTTGTTGGTGTTGGTGTTCACAGTGCACCTGGTATTCACATCCTTCTCGTTCTGGATTGATGCAATGGCAGTTAGAAAGTCATGAAGAAGGATTTCTGTCACTGCTGGACTATGTCCTCATTGGTCCAGGAGCAGCATAGGTCACAGCAGTTTTAGCAGTCCTCTCCAAACGTCAGAAACTCAAGAATGGAGCAGATTGCTTAGATAGAAAGTAAGATTCTGATCAGTTTAGGCATCTATCTGTAGTGGCTGGACCCTGTATGGATTACAGAGATTCCCATCAAAGCCTCTCTATCATTCTCCTTCATGAAAGGACAGGAGAGAAAAAATATAATGAGGATTCATGAGCTGGGATAAGGACCAGAAGAGATCACTCACCAATTGCATCACAGGTAAAACAGAATTGAATGGGGATATTGATTGAATTTATTACCCACAAAATCAGAGCAGGATAATGAGAGTAAATTAATCTTAAAAACACATTTCCCCTACTCCTCCCTTGTTCATGAACTCTACCTCCTCCCCTCCAGCAGCACGGGGAGATGGGGAATGGGGGTTACAGTCAGCTCATCACCTGTTCCTGATGCTGTTCAGGGAGAAAAGTCCTTCCTCTGCCCCAGTGTGGGGTCCCTCCCACAGGAGAAAATTTTCCATTAACTTGTCCAATGTGAGTCCATCCCATGGACAACAGTCCTCCACAAACTGCTCCAATGTGGATCACAGGCTGCAGTCCTTCAAGGATAGGCCACAGGGTCACAGGTCCTGCCAGAAAACCTGCTCCAGTCTGGGCTGCTCTCTCCACAGGTCTGTCAGGAGCCTGCTCCAGCAGGGACCTCCTGTGGGTTCACAGTCTCCTCTCAGGCATCCACCAGCCCTGATGTGGATCTCCTTCATGGGCTGCAGGTGGATCTCTGCATCCCTGTGGACCTCCATGGGCTGCAGGGGCCCAGCTGCCTCACCATGGGCTGCACCACGGGCTGCAGGGGAATCTCAGCTCTGGTGCCTGGAGCAGCTCCTCCCCCTCTTTCTCCACTGACCTTGGTGTCTGCAGGGCTGTTCCTCTTACATATTCTCACTCTGCTCTTCTGTGGCCACAATTACACCTGCACAATAAATTTTTTTGCCTTAAATATGTTATCTCAGAGGCATTACCACCATTTCTAATTGGCCCAGCCTTGGCCAGTGGCACATTCATCTTCGAAGCTGCCAGTGATTGGCTCTTCTGGTCATAGAACTTCTCATAGAAGGCATCCCTGTATCCCTCCTTGCTACCAAAACCTGGCCACACAAACCCAACACACTACCTTCCCAAGAAAGCTGATTGTTAACTGGTTTTCGTGCTTCTGTAAATATTTGCAGTGTGATGTTTTTAAAATCTGCCTTGGAAAACCACCAGTAGTCCTTTAGTAGGCCTACTTTAGTTCCAGAGTGAGAGAGCAGGCAGGATGTTCCTTGATGGACTGTCCTGCAGCCAACACTGTGCCGGGGGCACGGTGTTTCCCTGTCCCCGCATAGCGCATGAATTGATTTGAACCCTGCTATGTTGTGTTGGCATCTCTGAGAGTACATCTGGAGAAAACACACCTGCTTAAAAGGTGCTTTTAGCCCTGCTTGCTGGGTATGACACTGAATGTTGGACTAAAGCATATGAAGAAAATTGTCATGAGTGGATAACTGAAAGGGTCACTTAATTTCACTGAGGTTTATAAACTCGTTTTTCCTCTCTTGGGCCAAGCCTTGAATTGGGTGATAGGGACTTGTTTAAATAACACCGAAAAAATCAGGAGCTGGATTTTACACTTTGCATACAAGAACACCTTCTATCTAAACTGGATTTTTCCTCTGAGTGCATTCTCAATGATGCGTGCATCCCATCATCCATGCCGATGACACACAATTGTTTTCTTTATAAATACCTCTTACAGGATAAGCTCAAGGTCGGTAAAGTAGCAGATTGAAGGGTTTACACATTTTATTAGCGGAATGAAACTTCTTATTGGCACTAGTCACATGACAGCTAAAGCATTTACAGAAGCTGCCCAGTGTTTATTGTAATCATGATATTGTCTTTCAACAATCAGAAAAATTAGATATGTAAGATCCCCTTGTAGCTTTTACTAATTCTCTTGTTAGTTGCCTGCCTGCAGCTTTTCCATGATTCTACTTTTTTCAGGACTGTAAAGTTTTCAAGCACTTTAAATTGCATCAAGCTGAAATTTGCACACTGGAGCTGCTAGATACACAGATGTTTCCCCATGGAAGCGTAATTAGCCTGGCTCTGTGCACAGCAGGGGAGAATTTTGCTGCAAAGGAAGGAAGGCTGCTGGTGTCACCTGCTCTGTCCTAGCACTTCTATGTGTTTGACACTACCTTCCAGTCCAAATGAACTTCTATAATAACCTGTCCAGAAAGGCTTCTATGATGTGTTGAATTTGACTGCAATTTTGACACGGATTTTTTCGATCTTATTATGACACTGGAGTTAGGAACAAAATTGCTATAGACACCCTCAGGCAGCAGTTTAATGAGTGTAGGAAAGAGGTTTTTGATCCCCTATTAAAATCAGCTGATGCAGATCCTGCTCCAGTGTACATACTGTTTGAGCTAGGGTTGGAGTGTAAAAGTCATGGAGAGAAACAGTGTCTCAGTGGAATAATTCAGCATCTTACGGGTTTGTTTGTAGTGTTATAGCTCATATACAGCCAAACTTTAGGTGCTTCAGTTAGAAAAATTTAAATGGGTTGAACTGGAGCTGTTGGAGACATCAAACTTGCTGCTAAAAAGTTGACAAAGGCCCACAGGGACTCTGTTGGTATGAATTTCCATGGGATTATGTCAGATACTTTGATGATAGGGAAGTAGAAATTTAGGGCAGCATGTTAATTGCATGACTTTTTGTCTTCTTTTAATATCCTGTAGATCTTAAACGTTCGAGCATTCTGTACCTTTCATAGAGGCAAATGCTACTTCACTGTTTTCTCTATGGAAGTTCAAACTATCTTTGGATGACTTTGAACTCTTTTACCTGGGAAGAAAGTAAGGTAAGAAGAAGGATGAGAAAGGCTTTTAAAAGTGATTTTCATGGTCATGGATAAATCTGTGGTTGCAGTTTCTTTGTGAATATCTCAAGGATAGTGTAGCTGTACCCCTGCAGTGCACCTGCTGAACTCCAGTTTTAACTTAACTCAAACTCTACTTAGAACCAAGCACAGATGTACTCAGATGTACTCACTTTGCTTCGACCAATGTATCAGAGGGAAAGGGTCTGCATCTCAGGGTTTACCATGTCAGTTAAGGGAGGTGATAAGCAGGCTGCCTTTTGCTGCTTCTTGGCTCCTCTTAAGACTGTATATGAATTGGAAGAACAGATCAGACTTTTTTCTGGCTGGCCTGAGGGCTTGAACATTAATGTGAGATCTGAGGGCCCATTCTGCCTTTTGTGTGCTTCAGAAAGATATCTGGTTTAACTCTTGCACTCTATCAGATATGAAAAGTTGTCACCAACATGTTCCTTGTAAACACTGAGACCCAAAATGACCATTAGCTCCCAGAACCTGCCATTATAAAAGTCTCTTGCTAATACAGTCCTCAGTGAGCAAAGATTCCTGGCAGGATTACAAAGGTACCAGGTAAGTAAAACCTAAATTGTGGCAGATCATGTAACTACACGAGAGCAAGGAGCGGCCTGGGCCATTACACAGTAGCAGATTTTAGCAACCCCCGCATGGCAAAAGTTCCGATTATTTAGTTGCCAAGACATGCTCTGAGACCAGTCAGGAGATACAGATCTGTCACCTGTGAAATAGCCAAACTTTAAGGAGGAATGAAAGCCAATAGAAATTTTGGGGTTTTTTTTCTTTCTTTTCCTTTGCATTAATGTATATAGCTAATGCAAACTAGATTAGATGATAAACAGTTTTAAGTGTGACTGCTATGGCCAATTAGACCACTGCCTAAGTATGGATTTAAATGCTTAATATTTCGTATCAGAAATTGAATCTTTTGTTCATAGTTGTCGAAAGAGGACCACAGTAACTTTAAATGCAACAAAAAAAGGAAATTATATGTTGTATCAGCTACGAACATTTTTCTGAATATGAACAGAATAAATTCTTTCCTTGTCTGTTGTATACACACATATCAATGATAAAATTTTAAAATGTTTAGTGTGTCAGACATATCAACCAAGTTCATGTAAGGAGCTATTTTATCCCTAGTGATTACTAAAAGAACCTTCACAGAGTGTACTTTATGAAGCCTTTAACTTGAATACAAAATTTCTTCAGAAAAAGTTTGACCTATGTTAAAGTTGTTTTAGAATTGGTTTACCCAGAAATAATCTTTCTTTCCAGGAACTGAGTACAAGATTGAATATGCTCAGAAAATTCTTCAGAGCCATGTCAGTATGTAGGTGTGTTCTCAAAGCACATCCCCATACTTAGCTCTGCTCCCTGGACTGTCATCTTATCTTCCTTCCCCTTCCTTGTGCACACAGAAGTGTTAGTGGAGAGGTGTGGGTGGTGGTTGCTAAATGTCCTGTTCCTGGCCTATGATTATGTCCCTCTTGTGTCAACTGCTACTCTGCAGTTGAGCACCTTGCTCAAATCTGCATGGTGTAGGTTAATAGATCTAGATGGATGAAGCACATAGATATGGGGGAAAGCTGCCAGGAGGTGGCCCAAGAACGGCTTTGACAGAAGAGACCAGCCTGTCTTTTATTATTCTAACTACAAATCTGGATGGATCCGATCCTGACAGGACTGGTGTCACTGGCAAAGGAGTAACAATGGATGAGGAGAGAGCTGAGGTACTCAGTAACTTTTTCGCCTCAGTTTTCAATGGCCGTCTCTCTTCCCACACCTCTGCCACAAGTGGACTTCAAGACAGGGGCTGCAGGAGCAAAGTCCTTCCCAGTGTAAGTAAGGCACAGGTTCATGACCATCTGAGGAACCTGAACGTGCATTAGTTTTCAGGACCTGACACCATGTATCCCAGAGTCCTGAGGAAATTGGCTGAGGTAGCCACCAAGCTACTCTCCATGATATTTGAAAAGTCATGGCAGTCTGGTGGAGTCCCAGGTAACTGGTAGAAGGGAGATAATGCACCCATCTTTAAAACAGGTAGAAAGGAAGACCCGAGGAACTACTGACCTGTTAGCATCATCTCTGTGTCTGGGAAGATCATGGAACAGATCCTCCTAGGAGCTGTGCTCAGGCACATGGAGAATGGGGAGGTGATTCACAGCAACCAGCAAGACTTCATCAAGGGAAGGTCCTTCCTGACTGACCCAGTGGCCTTCTGTGATGGAGTGACTCCATCAGTGGACAGGGGAAGGGTCATGGATGTTACCTACCTGAATGCCTTTTTAGTAGGATCTGTTGTGGTAGGACAAGGGGTAATGGTTTTAAACTGAAAGAGAGTATATTCAAACCAAATACAAGGAGGAATTTTTTTATGATGAGGCTAATCATTGGAACTGATTGCATAGGTACATGGCAGATGACCTATCCCTGGAAACATTCAAGGTCAGGTTGGACAGGGCTCTGAGCAACCTGATCTAGTGAAAGGTGTCACTGCTTATGGCAGGGGCATAAGATTAGATGGCTTTCAAGATCCCTTCCAACACCAAGTATGGTAAGATTCTACGATTCAATCTGACAACAGAGGATAAGGACAACCGTCTTCTGCCAGGTTTGCAGAAGAGTTAATAACTTCATGGAATGAACCAGAAAAATTAGGAACTTTTAAGTATTTAAAGGTTATTTATGCCTGAAACAAGACCTATAAGCAGCAGGAGGAAATATACTTTTTGCTTTCCACCTGTATTTAGAAATTTTTTGTCTTGAAGGGAAGACTATTCTTGTCAGCATTTGTGTCATTGTCACTTCTGATCAGGACAACAGAGTACCCACGGGGCTTCACCACTCAGCAAATATGTTTGCTGCACTACTTCATGTTCAAAGCAAGGTTTTTTTTCTTTTTTTTTCTCTCTCTCTTCAGTCCTTTCTATAGACTAACTGCTCAGAGTTTCTAACCATTATGTTCTACATATACATAAAAATTTACCATATCAATCTCTTCGGGAAACTATATATTTTAATGGGATGAGAGAACCTGACCCTACAGGACTGCATTATGAATCATTTGCCTTCTGGCTATGAATACCATTAACGCTGTACATTTGCTGAACTTGCTGTACATGACTTCCAAGCAGATGTCAGGCACCTGAGTCAGTTGCTGACTTTCTTGTCAGAGAGCTGCCTCATGGATGAAGGCATTGGATGATTGCAGAAGTTCCTAGTGGAAGTGCATTAACTTGAGTGCTTTGGACTAGTAGGGTGAAGACAAGAAAGCACAGAAATCTCTGAGAAGTCCTTAAGGGGACTGTTCTCCAGTTGCATCTACTCTTTTTTCAAATTGTGCCACAAGTCATGTAGATATTCTTGGGGCCTTGGGGTCAGCAACCAGAACACACTTCGGTGAGTCATGAGTGCTTAAAAGCTCTGAAAATGAAAAGCCATATGGACCAAGGAGACTGTTGACGCAGAGAGTGCAAAAAAATCCCTCTTACGTGCTGCTGTTAAGGTAACTACATAAATCAATGACCCTATAAAAGAAATAGGCCTGAAATAGTAACCTCCTTCAACATAATGTAAGCCCCATGAAATCAGTACCAATGGTTCCTCTGATCCTGGCAAGAAGGTTGCCAGTGCCAAGAATGCAGCTTGAATCCCTTGTTACTCCCCCATTTGACTTCGTACTCACGATTTTGTGTAGGCGGTTGAGAGACATATGTGTTTCTCATCACAAAAGCAGATCTTGTTTATGTTCATCCTTTGTAGGTGTTTTTCAATAGTCCTACCACTATTTTGAAACTAAATTTTAAAAAATATTTTAAGGGAGTTCACCATTTATTTTCAAAGCCATTGAGCCTTTTTTGGGAATTTGATTGACAGTACCTCCTCTTCACAATGGTGAGCTCCTATTGCATTCCTGCAAAATGACTATGCTTATATGACCACTTCCTCCTTTTCTGCCATGATTTTGACATCTTTGAAGTTACCTACCAACATCTGTGTGAGCCTGTGTCCTTGAGCAGTTCCTCTAATTAGCTGCACCAGCTGACTGCATGGACCAAGGCAAAAAACCACGAGGTAATATAGAATGTGCAAACCTAACACACGTTAATGACTCCTTCTTCAACTAACAAAGGCTCCACACCCTGTGACTTCACGTCTGTACACATAATGTCTTCCCATGTGTTTTGTACATATCACAGCACTTTTAAGCCTCACTAAACAAGAAGAAGGGACCCTTCAGGATTCCACCACATACTGTATGTACCATGTACATATGAAAACACTGCCTCTCCTTTCCAGATTTATCTTTGGAGTGAATTTCCAGGCTTGTGGTCACCATAACCACTAATGCAGGGAGAAATCTGGGGAGATTTTTTAACCAGGTTACTCAAAAATGTCTAAAAACCATATTAGATGTAGATTCTGTGTTGTTATTCCTTCCTGAAACACAAATGCCGGTGGAGAATAAAACAGGGAGCAAAGAAGTGTCCCGCAAGCCAGTCTACGGAGAAGCATAGACCCTTCAACAAAAATGGAATTGTATCCACTACCTATAAAATCCTCTGTTGCAATTTTCAGCCATAACTGAAAAATTCCTTCCTGTTATGTTACATTTCTGTTGGCTGGATTAAGGATGAGGAGTAGCATTTACCAGGCTTAGAAGTATGTTACAGCTTCTGCATTTTTTCTTTCCTAAATTGTCTCTTATACCTGCCCTTAAAAGAAGAGCTACTAAAATTTCTTGTTTAATCAGCTCTTACAGCTGACTCTTTGGCTCTTAGAGCTGATCTTTGCCTACCTTATTTTCATGCCGTTCCTGAAACGCAGGTGCCTTGGCTCTTCTTGGTGCCTTTTCTTTCTAGAATGACTAGAAATCAGATCTTGGATCTTTTGAGTTTAATCTGAATTTGTAGGAGAGGGCAGACTCTGTGGGAGATGATCCTTCATAGGTCTGTGAGCTGGAAGCATTTTAGGCAGAAAACACTTCTACATATCAAAATTGAAGATAAGTTATCTATGCTATTTGGAAATGAATGGGTAGCACTTGCGGGATGTATGTGGATTTGCAGGTAGACTGCGGCAGGGAGAGAACAAACAGGTAGTGAGACAGTATTATAGCAATATATGAAAGATTCTTGGCAGAAGAGATAAAAACATGTAGGCTTTCATGCTGCCTTCGTTTTAATGGGTGCGTGGGTGTGGTGCTAGCCTAGATGTACCCTTAAGGATATTCTATGATGTTAGAAAATGGACATCCAGCAAAGACTTTTCACCAATTTACTAAAAAAATGTTCACCACCCAGAACATCTTACAGTTTTACCTCACCTTAATAACTCTGTGATTTGAGGTATGCTGCCATAACTAACATACTAGTCCATTCTACTCTTAATTCCTGAAAATGTTATCACAGGCAGAGCTATTTACTCACAGCTTTTTATAAGGTTAAAGCAACCATTTCGTTTGCCTAGCAGCAGTTCTCATAAGTATTCAGGAGCAGAAAGACACAGTAAAAGAGACTAGGCAGCATATATGACAGTGCCTGTTTCAGTATATTTTGAATTATTAAGGAAGTATTTATATTATATCTAAGATAATCACATATGCAGAATATCAAGGTCAGTGCATGAGAGTGTTAAGAAAAAACAATAAATGCCACAGATAACTAATTTATCTCCCAGGAATGTTATTTCACACACTGACACATTTTCCTCTTTATCATCAATCTATAAGTCTGAGTTCTGTGAAGTGCTTTAATTAACCTATCATCATGTACTTATTGATGGTGTCTCCAAATGATGTTATCAAAATGTAATAGTCTTTTTTCCTACCTCCACTCTATAAAATATCCTAAGACCTGAATATTTTAGAAACAAATATTTGCAAGCCTATTTTATATGTTTACCTCGAAAAGCTGTCAAACTTTAATTGCCCACAGCCAGGGAAAGCATATACTCTTGAAAAGTAACAAGTCCCTGTTACTTCTTTTCATCTGGCTATCTGATAAAATTCCTTTAAAATTAGTATTCAACACCTCAGAATCCATGCACACAGAGCTGGTGTAATTTGTCTTTCTGACACACTTAACCCAGCAAGTGGGTTCCTTAGTCTCTTTGATAGAACAGTAAGATTAAAGGTAATTATTTCACTTTCTCTAAGACTTTGCACAGTGATACAAAAATCACTACTCATCCCTGCAGTAGGTCAGATCAAACTTATTCACTCTCTGCAAGTTTGATTTAACATAAGTAGAATGGCGATATGAAAACCACTTGAAAAAATTATGTATTATTGCCCATAACTTTTATAAATGTTATCTGTGAAAACATTTATGTAATTGTATACTCCTTTTACCAGCCTAAGATTTTTCTTTTTCCTAATTGCCTAGGAAAAACTGTCTCTCATCGATTCTATAGTAAGTGTAAGAACAGTCTTTGCTAAGTGTTGACAATATGCTCAGCCTTAGTTCATACAGAAAGATACATGGTTAGTAGCCAAAGCAGTAGATAATATCAGCTTCATCTTTTGAAAATTACATTTTAAAAACTCACACCTTGCTTTGGGAATATTAGTTTTTATCAGTACCATGAGGCTCAGGAACTCAGTCATTAGTGCTATATTCAGTCTCACACTTGCATCTGACTGCAAATTTTAAGAGTCAGTGTTATCAACTTCTAATGATGCCATCTCCTGGTGAGTGGTGCCTGTGCTGATGTTGTTATTGAGGAGCAGTACAAAGGAGATGGAAAATAATCAGTAAAACCAACAGGACTGATGAAAACATGACTGAAGGAGGAGTGCGTGCATGCTAAGGGTTTTGCCTTGGAGAATGGAGCCAGACTGCCATGACAGATACTTTGTTAACTGTCAGAAAATAATCCATCAGTGTGTCAGTTGCTGAGGACAGGTTCATTCTTTGTGTGCACTTGTACAGTGCCCAGCACAGAAAAATCTCAGCCTCGGTCAGGGCTTGTAGGCACTCTAGGGGCTACACACTGCAAATAATATAGCTGTGTTTCAACACAGTGATGTTCATTGCAATTCATATACATGGCTTTTAATGCTATTGTTTACAATGAATCAGTGCACAGCTAGCTAATAATGCTTCATCTTCTTCTCTTGTCTTCTTCAGGATTTCTCTTTCTTCAATTGTGGAACCTCCGGTGATTGTGATATCAAAGCCTGCTCCAGAGCTGCCCTCATTTGCTGGACACATAGATGCACACACTAACATGCATCCCATGGTGCCAGCTCATTGGCTTGACAGAGTTTTAACAAGCAGCCTTTTTGCAAATACTGAGTGAATCTAAATTTTTAGCACTGGTGTTAACACTGGCATGTTTGTCTCCTGGTGAAAGCCACACTGTCTGCGTTGGGGTACTTCTGTGTAAAACAGTGAAAATGGCTCTGTCAGTTCAACAAACTTATGGGCCTGAGAATCTTCCCCTGCGATCCTCTGAGGGAACAAGTTACTCATAATTCTTGCTTTCATAATGAACTTAATTTCCTACATTTTTCATTTTAGTGTCTATTTTAATATCTTAAATCATGCCTATATTTTTTTTCCCTGAAACTTCTACAAATTTCAATATCCTTTACAAAGAGAAGAGGACAAAATGCTATGTAATATTCAATTAACGGTGTCACTACTGCCACGTAAATAATGATCTTTTTCTCTTCTTCCCATGGGATTTTGTGCTGCTTAGATACTATAATGGAAATTCATGAGCAGATTTTCTGCCCATTGGCATTTAGTTTTTACACTGTCTCCAAATGTTGAAGTCTCCTTTTGAAACTAAGGATGACAATCTTTCTAACTAGCTAAGCTGTTAACATTAAAGCAGTGATTACATAACCAGTTTTGGCTAGTCTAACTGTGGGCTCCTCTTCACTTTTGCTGCGTGCCTCTGCTACGTCCCTCTGTCAGCAAAGATAGTCTGTCTGGAAATTAGGCCAACAGAATGAGAAAACGTTTTAATGGATAAGGGAGTGGGCCTGTCTGACTGTGGATGGTATCAGCACAAAGGGGACAAGAGATGCCTGTCTTTGTGGTCTTGTTATCTACTCAAACTACTAGAGAAAGTTGCAATATTGGGTATATATACTTGGCTCCTGGAATTCATATTTGGTGCTTAGTTTTACCTGCATGTGTGATTACCTGTTCTGGGTGTTGGACTGGAGTTCGGCCTCCGTATATTTTAGCACTGTTGAAATTTGCAGTTGTTTTTGGTTAGCATAGCTAATGACAGGCATATCATATGTGCTCAGATAAAAGAAGAACACAGCATAGGAGTGTACTTAATTGACTTTTGTTGCATGTTGTTGCACTGCTGGCGATGTACTGCACATCGTATCTGCACAAGTCTTTTTCTCTACTGAGTTGCTTCTCACATGTCCACACAGAGAGTGCTGGGGTACAGCCTCTGTGAAGAACAGTGGAAGGTGGAGACACAGAGCAGGGAGCATGCTTCTTTATTTCTTATTTCCCCTAAAGACTGATGTTAAAAGCAACAAGAAATTTCCATCTCTGTTACCAATATGCATCATAAATGCTATTGGCCCAATTTAGCAAACCAACAGCAGGCTAACAGACAGCAAAACAGAGCTCAATTCATTTTAACATCACATGGCCTCCATGAGGTACCTTCAGAGCTAATTAAGGTGTACAGGCACTTTGTTTTCCAAGAGAGATTTCCTCCTTGTACAAAGAGTAGCTTCAGTACTGGTGCCGTATTAAACAAATTTGAGGTGAGGAAACATAATGTTGGGACTGGAAGAGCAATGCTGACATGTAAACGTGGGACTTGACAAGTCTGATAATCTTTTGTCTTTTTTAAAAAAGTTTTTGGTCCAAAAAACACTCTTTAGTTCATGTACAGAATCAGGTGGGGAGGTTCTTTGACACCAATTTTTCCTTTTGATCCTGACTCTCTTCTTCTCCTGTACAAAGATGCTCTTGCTTGTCTTTTCAACATTGTACCACTTCTTTATCTTTAATTAAATTTTTTCCTGATACTGCTTTTCATACTTTTTGAAAGGACATAATCTTGGTGATTCAAAAACATGAAGCACAATTTTCCCCACAAAACTTTCTAGAATTTTACTAGAGCTTTTATGTTAGCACAGGAGGCAGAACTATCTGTTTCTTTGATATATATATATATATATGAGATTAATTCTTGTTTGTAATGATTTGTAAGTAGGATGAATCACATGAAGCTTTCTGTTTATTGGGAAGATACAAACATGATATCGCAGAGAACAGGCAAAAAGACGCATTGCTGATCAGAGATGCAGGATGTTATGTGCCGTGGCTACAAAAAATTCAATGTTCAGCACTGTTTTGCTGCCCAGTGACAGAAAATTCTGCATGGATGGGTTGAAAATATCTGTCATAGTCCTGCCAGACCCAGTCCTTTGATTTGGAGCTTCACAGGTTGTATGTCTATTTCTGCTCACAGAAAACCAGTAAAAGGTGACAAGCTCTGCCCCAGACAAAGTGAGAAGCTCAGAGAAGTATCTCAGCTGTCAGAGAAAGAGATCTGAGTCCTTGGGACCAGCTGCCCGAGGCTCAGCTGGACAGTGTGCTTCCTTTAATGCCAGTGCCTTTCTGGCTGTTTGCTTTTGAGCCTTTACCAGTGCTTCTGTCCTGGTAGTACATTCTCAACATTTCATCCAAATACCATCAAACAAATAATATCTGAACTGAAGCCTCACAGGCTGGATTATAAATTGTAGTTTTGTAAAGATATGTTTGGGCTTCAGCAGGTGAAGACAGCTGCTAATGAAAGCTATTTCTGTGCCAGCATGTACCTGAAGACAAATGCTAGACCCAACATGCATAAGGCATCTGGTTTTATTCCAGTGACATATGGCAGCTTCATGACCTTATCAAGAAGTCACCCTCACAGCAGCATAAACCAAGGGCAAGGTCAATCAGCCAAATGTGGAGGGAATTACAGGTTTTAATATATTCTCTGACCAAGAAGGCGCTTTGCCTTACAAGGAGTACTCAGAAAGCTGGGTAATTTTGCAGAGGGCAAGTATACAGCTGCTGTTTTGCCATTGAGTCTCTCATGCTTGTACATGACCGTGCTGTAAAAGATGAGGCAGATGGTGAATTACAGGTGATGATTGCAGCATAGCTAGATAGGCCTCCACAAGACATACACCTATAACTTTGGACAATGTTCCTGAATATATGGTTTAACATTTAGGTTCTCCTGTGTGGATACAGGAGTTGGACTTGTTGATCCTTGTGGGTACGTTCCAACTCAGGATATTCTATGGTTATGTAACTCTGATTCACACGGCTGCTCAACAGATGAGTCAGCCTGCTGTACTGTATTACCCTTCCAATAGATGGAAGACAAAATATAAAGTTGCTGTATATATGCTCAGGTGAATGGAATTTGTGGGTGTAATGATCCGGATGTATAGCCTGCTGACACAGTATGAGAGTCAATGAAACATGGATAGCAAAATACAACCGTAGCAATCTCAAATACGCCAATTAAAAACAAAAGGAATCCCCAAATAACTCTGGATAAACAATTGTGGGAAATTACTTCTGTTTTGGATGGCTTTTTCTTTAGGTGAGAGAAGGCTATTGGCACCTATAGCTAACATTAACACTTCTCAGGGGCAACAGAAATCCCTGTTTCCTTGGAATAAAATCACCTCAAGAGATAACCATCAGATACTCAAAGAGACACATAAGTGACACTTCCTCAGTACCTGGTCCCTGAAAGTTAGCTTTCCAGGTTTGTGTGTGCAGCTTGGTGCACTACATGGCCTTATACAAAATGAATCCCTTCCTTTAAGTGGGCAGTGTGTTAAGGGCAGATGGCAGCATCCCCCTGCACATCTGTGCCTAGCACCAGAACTCCGGCTCCAGGGCTCTTGGCCGCAGAGGAGGCAGCCTCTCCACCACTCTGCTCCCCAGTCGGGGCTCTTATCAGCTGTGGCATGCCCCTAGAGGGATGGAGGCTGGAGCAATTGCAAGGGCGAAGCCACGGAGGCCAGCTGCAGGCGGCACCATTTGTTTTAGTTCTGGAGTCAGCTGCGGGGAGGAAAAGATCTAGGGCTCTGGGGGCCTGTGAATCACCTGATAAATACTTCTCTTTGAGGGTCTTCCCCATGCCCAAATGTGGCTGCATATAGAGAAGGCACATGCATAAACTTGCAGCAACAGATGTCTACTTTGCTGGGATGTGCCATGTTTGAGAGAGTGGCCTGTGAGTTAGCGTGAGGCTGGAGAGTAAGCATTGCTGTTTGCTATAAACAAACCTTAGCAAAGTGCCTGTAATTGCACTGTTAGAAGCTTGGCCAGGCCTAGATGGTAACAGGGGAGGAAAATAATGCTTTCTTTTATCTGTTCTTGCAAACTGCTGGAGACAGATAAAAGCGGAGACAGTTTTAACCTAACCAAAGATTGTGACTGTGTGCTTTCCTTTGTTCCTCAGTGCTTTCTGTTTTCCTCCTTCTAAGTTACATTTTTATTTGCAAATGAGACTATGCATGGGACTGCTTCTGCATGCTTTTTCTTTTTCCCCTATTCTTGTTTTTCTCTAACTTAAGGAGATACCTGTTTTTCTTCTAACTCAACTCCCGTGGCTGCCTCTGCTTCAGAAGTATGCAGGGACAACAGACTGTACTTCCTTCTGCCTGTGCCTCACCAACTTCCAGAGTTCTGACACAAGGATGAGATTAACATCTTCCACAACCAGCTGACACTGAGGGGGCCGTTTTGCCTTAGTATGGTTGGTATAAAACCGTCCTGAACCAGAATTTTCAGATTTTCCAGTAACAGAATGCAATGGGATAAGATAGACAGAAAAGGAACTGCTATCTTAAAAACAAACAAATAAAAACCTTCCGTTTTTTCTTTCAGAGAAAATGTTCGAATTCTGGCAGAGTCAGTAATAAATTGCACTGATGTTATTAAAATACTTAAACCTCTAAGGTCCCCATACAATGCTTTGAGACTGCAGAAACTGAACCATGCATCTAATTTGATGCCCTGTACTAATGTTTTGCTACAGCAGGAAAATGTTTCTTTGCTAGACATTTCAGTTGCTCTAATTCTGCAAGTCAGACCAACCCAATAATGAACAGCTTTATCAGGGTGACTCATGCAGGCACATAGGCTCATCTAAAGAGGGAGTTATTCCAGTTCGGTTTTTCCTGATTAAATCTGCTGTGGGTGTTATTGCAACAGAAATAGCTGTTCTGTTGTAAAACCTGTATTAAAACACTCTTCTCTTTTGTTAATTGCAATCTTTAATGGCTCTGTATATTTTCTACAGGAATAAAAAATATATACTACTTCAGATGTATTTTTACTGTACTGTATTTTCCACATATCTTGCTGCCTTCCTTTAAAACGTAAAGACTATTTGAAGCACATTACAAGCTGTATTGCCCACAGACTTCTCAGGTATGCTTCATGGCAAGCCAAGATGGCTCCACAATGGCATTCCTGCAATTTCAGCATCTGTTAAATAAAGGCACGACTATTTTCCTCCAGCTGTTCTCTTTGATATTTAATTATCCTAAGCTGGTCTGTGTAAACACAGGCCGAGGGGTACAGACCACTTTGTGTGAAATAATGAGGAAAGGATCATTTCTAGTCTAGTGTAGCTTATGCAAAAAGCGAGAAGCCTTGTCTTTCAGCACAAGGCTAGAATTTGGAAAGGAGCAGTCTGAATACTTGCAGTATTTAACATGAATATGTTTTTACACAATGTTTCCCTGTAAAAATCTGATTCTGAGTAGCTGTAGATTTGAAGGCAACCACTATATTATGTCATTTGTTGATGATGCATCCTTCTCTGCTTAAGAACTGGATCATCTTGCTTTGTGGCAGCAAATAAATAAAAAATTGTAAGAATTAAATATATTGAACTTTTAAAAGACATTAAGAATTTTCTTCATCAGTAATGTCTTTTTACTCAATAAAATTATGAATCTGATTGTTTCTATGTGGTACCTCCTAGTTTAAAGGAAGAAGATACATTTTGGGTAATTTTTTGCAATTTTTTTCAATGCACTTACATATTCATTTTACAGCCTAAGTATACTCATTTTTAAATTACACATAAATCAAGCCAACTTTGCTGTAGAAAAATTAAACAAAGTTGCATTTGCTGTCATTTTAAAAAAGAGGAGCTCATATTTCTAGGATGTGAAATATGAATATTTCCCAAAAGACAAATAACCACCACTTGTGTGTTCTTAATATACATATGGTTCCTGCCTAAGATTATGCATATGTACAATTGTGCTGCAATAAATAAGAATAAAATCTGAAAGACTGTGTGACTTTTACAGTTTTTTATATTAGGGCTTGAAAGATACCTACTCTTAAATCCCTCCTTATGTCATCAGATTTCTGATTGCTCGTACTGCTCTGCACTGCACTTTTCTTACAAGATACAATATAACAACAAATAGTAAAGAATTTTCAAGTTAAAATAAAGCTAAAGATGAAGTTTTCAGAAATGAAGTCAGTTTTATTTGTTGAAATAGTTGTACTGCGTACAAAGCAAAATACTATAACTTACAATACTTCAGGCATAGAATATTGGGGGGGTTTTGCTTCCACTGGAAGAGCAGTATTTTAGAAACAAAGAATCGTTAGAATCAGACTGATAGTAGTATTAATATAATAATATAATAATAAATACTTCACATTCATATAATCTGAATTTATAATAACCCAGGTATTTCAACACTAATATATCTTGATCTGCCTCAAACATGTTAGGTAGGAGGGTCTTCTGTAGCTCGTAGAAGAAATGTATGATTCATGGTGTGGGTTATATCAACCCTGAGATATTTCCACTTGTCCAGCTTCACAACTGCAAGCTAGCAGAACTCCAGGAGGATGGTGAGCAGGCAAGTGACTGAAAACACTGTTTGCTGTAATCTTAACCCGTTAGAATACAGTGTGATAATTTCCTCCTTTTCCGATTTCAGTTCTTGAGAAAAAAATCAAGAAAATAAAATGGTTAATGAGTAAATATGTAAATTTGAAAGCATAAAGATTTTCAACATACTTGAAAAGTCCTCTGACATCTCACAGGTACTTAAGTTAAAGGTATCAGCTGTTAAAACCAATCAAAGGGACTATTCTCAGGGGAGAGATGTAAATAGATGTCCCATCAGTGATCATTTGAGGAGCAACTGATAGCACTTATCAGCTCTTGCAGGCATTAATCTCAGAATAATCAAAAGTAAATACCAAGCAAAAGCAAGAGGAAGAACTTCACAAGAGGTAAGCACTCAAGCCTGAATGTCGGCTTTTAACCCTTCCTTCAACAAGGGACATTGCTTTTAGCAAAAGCAGAAAAGCCATAGCCTCATGTACGTGAAAGCCACTGAGTCCCTGCTCAGAGGATTCTCCACTGAGACCTTTATTGACTTTCTTGAGCTGAGCTCAATAGTAGTAAACAGTACACTGCTTTTACAGAGCATGGAAGACCTGTTATGTCTGTTGCTCCTGTAATGAGGAACAATAGGGCTAATTCAAAGATGAACACGTTAAGAGTTTAACAAGCAAGCCGTGTGCCACATACAACTGCTCAATACAGAAAACTTCAAGGAAAAAGTGTTTCTGCTGGTGGGTTTTAATTTTTTTTTTTTTGTCTAGGGTTACAAGGATAGGAATGTCACCTTTCTAATGTTTTGATTTACATCTGAGTTGGTGCTACAACTCAGAAGTCACAGCTTCAAGGCACTGCTACTCAGGTAGGAATCTGGTCAGGAAACAAGAGCCCGCTTGGGGTGCAAATGAATCTTGAAACTCTTTAGTCTATTGTTTTCTTACCCTGCTAACCAGTGATGTTGGCACAACTGAAGGAAAGCATAAAATGGGATTGAGATTATGAATGGAAAGGGAAAGAATATTTCACACTGATTTTGCCACTGAAGAGAAAATATTATTAAATCCTTATTAGTGATCTCAAGAGTATCGAAAACAGTGTGCATCTGTCAGTTGTCCGTGGAAAATAATACCAGTAAAGTAGTTATTTAAGTATTTATGCTAGTTGGTACACTGTTTTCAAAAATATTCAACCATTGATTCAGGGAATTTCACAGGCTGATACAGAAGGACTTGGCTTAAAATGATATGGTGCTTTCGAGGAGACTAGATAGCACTACTTTACAATGATCAGCATAATGGCTACATATTTTTTTGTGTGGAGTGTGCTCAGTCTTAGGGCTCATACAGGAATATTCTGAAGATTGAGATATAGATCTTAAAATAAGACTCAGGTTAGTTTTGTGTCGTTTATGTATTATGACTGATGATTCTATGTGTTAAATTGCTTAAGTTAGTTTTCGGTACTTTTGTCTCTAGTGTAGTACCAGTTTTAACTTCTACCACACCAGCATACACTACTGTTTTTTCTCTACCTATGCTTGGATTTAGTTTAATTGTAGAAATTGTCCTGGTTAAGTAGATAGTCATAGACATGTACAGATTTTGAAGAACAGAGAAGTATTTAACCTCTGTAATTTCCAACTAGAATGGTGGAAAGTTTCCTACTGCACAGAATTATAAAGATCTGAAAGTGCCTTATGTGATGTACCATAGAGTCAAGAGCAGTGTTTTTTACTGTCTCACTAATGCATTCTCTGAAGCAAAGCAACTCACTGTAGAGGTCTAACTAGTGCACATACAGCATCCTCCGAGTACCCCACCCCTGCAGCCGGCAATTCTGTCACCCGCGGGATAAGAACGTTTGATTTAGCGCCGTTTCTTACCACAGTCACCGTGCATTATTTCTGAGAGACAGTTCAGAGTACCATAGCCGCACCGACAAAGCCAACAGCCCTTCAGCACCCAGACGCCGTGGGCAATGCTGCCGCAGTTGCTGTGGATGACAAGGGAGATATTTGGTACATCCCTGACCCCACCACACAGTATAACCATCCAGTATAACCATCCAGACCACCTCACTCATTTCCTCTGATTTTGGTCTGTTTTTTACCTTAGCCGCTCATCATATTCACAGTATCTGCCAGTGAAGTGCTTTAGGCAGGCACAGAAGGTCCCCAGGATACAAGTCCCTCCGTTTTGGCAGCAGTGTCTGTTCAGTTTTTTACCTGCAAGACAATATTACAGAGGTTAACAAACATCTCAGGGGCTCTGAACCTCACCTTTTCCTCACTTGTTGGCTCAGGTCTCTCCAGTTCTCAAAGTCTCTTAAAGATATCAACTTTTATTGTCTTTAGAGACCATAAAATTATATGCCTGTTAGGAGTGTTTGCTCAGCTAAACCCAGTTTGTTTAGTTAAGGATTAGAAACAAGCTACCAGGGATTACAGGATGGTGAAGAAGCAACGCCTGGCAAATCCTGTAGCAGCAGCGTGTGTTCAAGTGAAATATTTCACTTTGACAGACGCAGGTTTCAATCACACTAAGAAATGGGGCACTTTTACAGGGAAGTGATGTTTATTTTTGAATAAAGTGGTTCTGTTACTGGGAAGTTACTTGGGG
>VZRS01011112.1:26833-99865 GCA_013398055.1 Ifrita kowaldi
GGAGCGAAGGGGGGGAATGCTTCGTTAAGCCTTTCTGATAGTCCTGGGATTGAGCACCAGTCTAAAACTTTACATGTATGGGAGGAAACAGATTTTTTTTTTTTCTCTTAGTACTGTTGCTTTCAGGCAGCTCAAACCTTTTTTAAAAATTAACATTTTTTTGGTCATATAATACCGTGAATTTAAAAAAATTAACAGAATGTTACAAAATTTCACAGATGCTTTTTTAAACACAAGGGGCCAAACCCTTCTTCATTCTCAGTATCATTCCTTGTTTTTCCTAAACACATTTTGCAAGTGAGAGATCTCAGTTCTACCTTAAGTTTTTATCACCAATTACTAAGTGGCAACCGGTACAATTTAAATGAGTGGCCACAGAAAACCAACAGGCTGGAATCTTTCAGGACAACAGTTAAATTATTACTATATTATATTTTAAAAAGTAATTTTATGTAATTGTTTACATAAATAATGTTACCTACTCTCTGTAATTCCAGTGAAGGGTACGAATGACCTGGAGCTCTGCTGCTTTCTACTTTCATAACTCTGATTCATGTCACTGAGAGCATTTGTAAAGGTCCCTTCGTTCTTGAGCTGCTGCTTTTGTGCTGTGACATTGAGACTTTTCACATCTTCTTTACGTTCGTCTCTTTCAGGGCCTTGACAAGAAGTGCAAATATGTAAGGGAAGGGTAGTTTGTAATGAAGAAATACACACTGTAAATGTAGAGGGGAAACACGGCGGGACGGGGAGAAACACGAAATGCCCCTTACCTTTTTCTAAGCGAACAGCCTGCCAGACCAGAGTCACAGTGAAAAGAATTCTGGAAAAAAGGAAAAAAAAAAGAAAAGAACTGAAATAAATGTGTGCTAAAGGACACAAACACTAAAACGGATGGCGAGCGTGTGAACTTTTAAAAGGAATAAGTATCCCTGGCTAGAGAAGGTCGCAGGCATCTCAGGCAAACTTACCTAACATGATTTCCCCAGTACATTTTCCTGCAGCCTGGAATAGCCGTGAGGTCGTCCGGGAGAGCCTGAGCAGAAGGAAGATGTCCAGAGCCCTTTACTGCGGGCTGTTGCATGCGGCAGTCCTCACACGGTGGACACCGATGGAAAGAGAAAGCAGGACCGACGGAAGTTTCCTCTTGCTGTCCAGCTTACAGCAAGGCTCCGTCCCCAGCCGCACCGCTGGCTGAGCCCTCGCCGGGCGCCGGGAACATCCCTCCGGGCTGGGACTCCCTGGCCAGCCCCCGATTTACGTGCGCTGCTGAAGGGTGGAGCGCGCTGGGGGCACCTACTGCTGGGGACAGACTGAAGGGCCCATGAGCGCAACAAAAAGCCCAAGGCAGGAAGATCTAAACTCCAGTGTATTTCTCAACACAGAAGACTTTGTACCACCATACACTGCATAGGAAAAACAAACAAACAAACAGACGTTCTGCAGAACTGCAATGGGTATATCATAAACTGGAGTGGGTATATATAATGAAGGTTAAAAAGCCTCAACTCTACCTACATGCCTTGTCTCTGCCAGGGTTTTCTGCCGGGGATCTGCTTTATGAGATCGTGCCACTTTGCAGCAGAGATCCTTAAACCCTGCTTTAGAGATTTCTACTAAAAATACTAGAAAAAGCAGTATAAGGTCCTCAAGAGAGGATTGTTGTCTCCCCAGAGCTGTAAATAATTTTTTGAAGCATTTTCTCAACATTTTTACTGTTAGTAAAATTAGGCCCTTTAGTGAGTATCCTTAGTCTGAGTTTATGCAGTATCAGCAGATACCTAGATATAATTTACCACGTGTACTGAAATGGGCTACACCACTCACAAGGCTTTACTATGGCTCAATATCATCAGCAAAAAGACCTGCAGCTGGTCAGTGCTAAAAAAGCTGCTCTGGGCAGGCTTTTCTCATCACAGTCCCACGTTTTGTACCGCAGAGTGTGCATTGCCTTTACTTAAGTTGTGGCAGCAAACTGCAGCGATACATCTTGTTTTGTTTTGGAGGAGCGTGCAGAAGAGGGATGTTTTTGCTGTGTCACTGCAAACCAAGCTAGTACAAGGTTCACCTTGGCTAGATACAAGATCACATCACAAGTATGGGTCAGACCTTCACTGAAGAAATGGCTGCACCAACTAAAGACATTATCATTCCACGTTTGTAAGTCTCTGTGGCTGTCGCTTGTCAGATTTGCCCCATCTGAACTAATGGTTTAGAAGCTGTGATCACTTCTCATCCAATTTGGTACAAAGGCTGGCTTAATTTACAAAGATAGCTGTCCTAATTAAAGTCAACTCTCTTGGCACTAAAGCAGATGGAGAGTGTTTTGAGGACATGTTCTCTTACACAACTGCACACAGCATGGGTAAGAAGCAAGAGAAGTTGGAAACCATTGTGAAATTAGAAAACTATGGCTTAATGGCTATAACGGAAACACTGGGGAAAGTCGTACAACTGGAGCACTGCAATCGAGAGATACAAACTATTCGGAAGCTCTTTATCTCCAAATTGGAGACACCTGGATTTGATGGATGGACGGTTCAATGGGTAAGGAATTGGCTGGCTGGCTAGCTGCAGACAGAGAGTTGTCGTCAATGGCTCTGTGTTGAGGTGGAGGCTGATGATGAGTGATGTCCCTCAGGCTCTGTTTTGGGACCACTGCTCTGCAGTGTCTTCCTCAATGGCACAGACAGTGGGATCGAGTGCACCCTCAGCGAGTTTGCAGGTGACACAAATCTGAGCAGTGCAGTTGGCACAACAGAAGGATGGGATGCCATCCAAAGGGGCCTGAACAAGGTTGAGAACTGGGCCCATGAGAACCTTATGAAGTTCAACAAGTCCAAGTGCAAGGTGCTGCACCTGGGCTGGGGCCTGGGTGCCCAGACATGAGCACAGACAGAGCTTATTGAGACCAACCTTGTGGAGTTGGGGATTCTAGTGGGTAAAAGCTGGACATGATCCAACATTGTGTGCTTGCATACCAGAATGCCAAATGTGTCCTGGGCTACATAAAAATTATGTGTACAGCTGGTTGAGGAAGGTAATTCTGCTCCTTTGCTCTGCCCTTCTGAGACACACTCCCCCCCCCGCCAAATAGAGTGCATCCAGCTCTGGGGTCCCCAGCACAGGAAGGATGTGGACCTGTTAGAGTAGGGTCCAGAGGAGGCCACAAGGTGTTTGCGAGGGATGGAGCACCTCTCCTATGGAGACAGGCAGAGAGAGTTGGGGCAGTTCAGCGTGGAGCAGAGAAAGCTCTGGGAAAACCTTGTTGTGATCTTCCAGTACCTTAAGTGAACTTGTAAAAAGAAGGATGAGGACCTTTTAAAGTGGTTAGATAGTGACAGGACAAGGGGCAATGGTTTTAAACCGAATAAGGGTAGGTTTAGTTTAGATATTAGGAAGAATTCTGTACTGTGTGGGTGCTGAGGTTGCCCAGAGAAGCTGTGGATTAGCTGTCCCTGGCAGTGTTCAAGGATAGACTTGATGGGGCCCTTAGCAGCCTGGTCTAATAGAAGATGTCCCTGACCATGGCAGGGGGGTTGGAACTTGATGATCTTTGGGGTCCCTTCCAGCTCCAGCGCATTCTATGATTCTGTGATGACGGGCTCTTCCATGTTTCCTGTGGGAGCACTGGTCTTCAACAGGAGGACAGAAGTGCATTGCTGAAGATTTGAAATGGCTCTTTCCACAGGGATTGCTTGCAGGGAGTGCTCTACAGGGCTACACAAATCTGAGGGGATAAGGCATTCCCAGTGCTGCCACAATTATTGGCTCCAATTGTTCTAAGCTCAACCATTTCTTGTAGATACAGGCTAACCCTTTAGCTTCACAACATCTTGCTCACAGTGTGTTTTATGTTTGTAACTAACTTAAACTGATTTAGATGAAGCTATATTCTTGTTCCAGACTTGTATTGAAGTACCATGCCTTTTAGAATTGAGAGTCTGTGATGTACACTTGTGTGCAATTCAGCTAAATCAGCACTAGAACTTTTATCCTAACACTTGAGGGTAAGATGTTTCATAGAAAGTGCGTTACGATAAAAATCACATGTTAATTCAGGAAGGGATTTTGGTTTTCCTATCTTAAATAGCAACAACTTTGTAGAGACAGATGACTCTCACCATTATGCTGTCTGCCTCTACCTGCTGTGATTGACAAGGACTTCTAAACTAAGCATGTTACAGTTTAGGTGCTTGCTTAAAACCTATCACATTTTAAAATGCCGTCATGAAAGAGGGTTCTGAATTAGGACTATAAAGTGTTTCACACAAATAAAAGAGATGTCATTTTTGCATGTATTCAGAAAACATGTATGTATTATGCACATTTGAAAATGTTTACTTTTGGAGAATACTCACAATTTAAATAACTCTTGTTTTCATTTGAGTTCTGTAACTGTATAATGGGGTTAGTATTTTGAGTTTAAAAAGAAGAGGTGTAGTTACATTTATTCTAGGGGTTTTTTTGCTTGTATATTAGGAAAAAGTATTAAATTTCAGTTAGGTCTAACTGGTAGTCTCACTTTAAGTTACGATATTCAGATGCTGAAATGTTGTCCTTTACTGTTTAGCTTGTTGTTTTTCCACTCTGCATAGATGGAAGGCAAAAAAAACCTAAACAGAGGTAAGTAAACAAAGGAATATCACACCGTTTTTTTTTTTTACTAAATTCAGTGTCAATGTGGCTCTCCTGGAGAATTTTCTTGGGCACTAAATTCCCAGCCCAGTTCTGGAGGTAACTTTCAAAATGCAGCTGCTGGTGAAGAAATATTGATCAATTGTGCCATTTGCTTAAGAACAGAAGTCATTCCTGTAACTGGAAGAGCTAACAACCTGGAAGAACTGTAAAGCAGTTGGTAAATATTTCTTGCTTTTGATACCTTGTTTCTTCCTTCTCCCTATAGCCTCACCATCAAGGCATGCATAGGAATGGGGACAGAGAAAATTGCTCAGATGCTGCTGTTGCCTGGCTGCTCCAGAGGTGAGATTGGTGTGACATGGCAGGAAAGTGCTGCTGTTTGTTGTTGACAGAATCTGCCAGAAAGTGATTGCTTCTGCCCAGGGATTTGTGAGGAGCGGCAGTAAGGGTAGACACACTCCTTTTATCAACTTCAAGTAAGATAAGAGTGGAGCCAACCAAAGCGCTGGTCCTGAGCATTTCAATCAAGCCCTGCGTACACAGGAGATGGCTAACCATTAATTAGGGGTGTTCAGCACAGTTAGTTCTGACAACAGATCAGGTAGCCTATATGGGTAAGTGTGGTAGGAAAATGTGGTGCTACTTTATTGGTGCACAAAATTCCTCTTGTGCTCATGCCAGGAACTGTGGATCTGTGGCCTGCATCTTCTGGCACTCTCCCAAAATGCAAGTGAACCCTTACACTGAGAGCTGAAGTGGGCATGATACATGCTGGGTTTTGGTATATTAGTGTTTCATACCATCTGTAGTGCACTGTATTTCTGAAAGCTTCAGCATCAAGAGATGTCTAAGGACTGGAGGCAGCAATGGAACAATCAGAAGCAAGGATGAAGAAAATGTGAGTGTCTCTGGTTTCCTGGGGGCGCTTCTGAAAGCCTGCTCAGGGTCGGTTCAACTCTTCTCAGTGCAGCCAAAATATCTGCTGACTAGAAATCTTTATATTCCAAAGTTCCATCTTTGGGTTAGGACTAGATCTCTAACCAGATTGGGCAACGTTGAATCAGCTATGCAGAATCTTACAGAAAATAATGAAAAATAATTGGCATCCATGAACATTTATTGAAATCTTGGAATTATAGACTTCTGTGAAGCAAAACTCTCAGTCAGGGTGACTTACAGTTCTCAGAGGAAAGGGCAGACTCTAGGCAATGTAGACTGGCATGTCTCAGAGTATGTTTATCTCATTAAATGTTAAGAATATTGGATGGAAAGACCTAATACTTGTCAGCCTGAGAGTTATTCGTTTATTTTTTGTGGTCTTTGGCTTGCTACTGAGGCTTCTGGCATCTACCCAAGTGTTCTTTCTTTCTAAAGGCTGTGTAAGACTTCAACACAGTTGAACTGAATGATTTTTACAGTATTACAGAACTTTCTCAACAGAGGCTGGTCAGACCAGCTCTTATTACTGTCAGGAATTTCCTATAGGATCATGTAGAGGTTGCTGTTGTTGCCTCTGCATTTCTGTGTATGCATGCACGGTGTGAATGAACAGTATAAATTACTGAACAGCTTTTTTCACTGCATGTTAAGAATGGCTTACATTGGATTAGTCGGAATTGGCCACTAATTGACTTGAGAAAGTAATATGCAGGAAAGTTAGATAATCCATATTGTGACTGGCACCACTTAACTAATACCACAGGTCCATGATGAACTTAAACAGGATAAACGGCTGCTGCTGCTAAAAGGGCGAGTCCCACTTTGTCTTGCACCATGGGTTGTTTGTACTGCCTCCCTCATGCCTTCATTGCTGTTTGTGCAGTCGTGAATGAGCTGAAGTAGGGAGTTTATCTGAATGAAAACTCAGCTTTGGAAAAAAAAAATAAAAAAAAGTTAGTTTTCTACTGGATTAGTTTCCTGATGTGGTTTGCCAGATGAACACTAGGACTGGCAGAAACAGAAGGCGGCGAGAAGCAGCCATGGCTGTGTGACAAGCAGCCCCTTTCTGTAGCAGAGCTGATTTATAACAGATTGAATTGACTGTGGAATGTGTAAATAGATTGCAGTTCCTATATTTAAATTGTTCTTCCCTTCCCTAGGAAATAAACCATAGGTAGTATATCCACTGATGTGATACAGCCTTCAATGCTCTCATCCTATTAGCATTATATACAGAGGAGTAGAGCAGTCATCCCACATCTCTCTGACAACATATGGATGAAATTTAGGACAAATGAGATGGGAGCAATATTACCAAATGAAAGGAAACACCTACAGCACTGCCTTGGAAAGGGAACCTTATGCAGATCTCATACAAAGATGTAATGCACTGTCACAGACACACAAATTTATAGCATAAATCCAGTCTTGTAACAGAGAATTATGTAGGTTTTTGTTCCTCTGAGTCTAGTGGTTAGTTATTAACAGAATACAATATGATTTTGTAGATGTTTTGTAATGAAAATGAATGTAGTTCATGTCTTTTTTGTAGAGAAAATAATAAAAATAAACAAGAAAATTTTCCAGTACACATGGGAAGGGATTAAGAAGATCCCAGTCATCCTCCTTTGAGAAGGTTCTTTGGCAAATGAATCAACACCAACACCAAGAGACTGAAAAATTGAGATATTTGGCTTCTTCTTCCTCTTTTTCAAGTAAAAGTTGTAGTATTTTGTCGAAGAAAAGCTAAGTACTGAGGGAAAAAAATTTTGCACAATCATTTATTTTGAAGTTTGAAAAGATGATGCTTTTAACCACCACGGGCTCTGCAGAGAGACAGAAAGTTTTTTTGTGGTGTTAGTAGTGCTGTGCTTTAATTTCTGGCTGAGCACGCTTCTCTTCCATATGCTGTCTGGTGTGTATCTCTGTCTTGTTCACCATTCAGGAAGTTGTCTCAACATTTCCGTTTAAGAGTGGGCTCTTTTTGTCTGCATAAAACTTACAAGTCTTGTGGTGTCATATTATGGGGCCATGTGGGGATACAGTATTAGTGCAATCATGCACTTAAGCTATATTTCTCCTGCAAAATTACCTGAAAATCTATCTTTACCATATGCAAAACACAATTGCCTGAGTTTAATGGCGTATTTTGACCTGGGTCTGCAGTTTTGTTTGATGTTGCCAGCTTAAAGTAGAGCGAAATTTTTACCCAGCGCAGTGATTCACCCTAGCAGTGAAGACAGAAGCAATTCGAAGGCTGAATAGCTGTCAGTTGTTTCCCCCACTGTTTTCATTTGGAAGTATTTCAGTGTGGCTTAGCCTGCTGTTAAAAGTGCTGCAGTAGGATATGACCCCAGAAAGCTTTCTGGGTTTACGTGGCAAGATACAAACTATGAATTTCATAGCAGCCTTGAAGGAATCCCTGAGGAAGTGGTGATCCCACAGTCTAATTCAGGGATGGAGATGCTTATCCCAGGCAGCCATGAATGGAAATCCCTGCATAGATCTTGCATTTGATCTTCAAGCTAGCCAAATATGCTGGCATTTCATTAAGATGAAGCTACACATTAAAGCTGAGACAATGTTAGAAATTCCCTAGTCAAGCATACACTGAGATTTGCATTGGCATTAGTGGCATTTGATCTCTTATGGAGATTAATCAATTTGTTTGTCTGGAATAAACCTGCATTTTTTTTTTCTGAGCTGTATTTTTGGCTTATGAATTGAAGCATCTCAGCAAGAGGTCCAGTGAGGGAAAGGGAGAGTGAGGGAATTTGTGACTGAGAGCTAGACATTGAAGGAAGGAGGTGGGGAGGATTCCCTTTCAGGTGTTATGAGCTATCAAATTATCCTAAACAATTCTTGTTGTCTTGTTTCATGCTTCTTTCCCCCCCTTACCTGAATTAAAATCTGAAGTAGAGAACAGCTTGTATGCATGCATGTACAAAAGCCACCATGCACAAGTGGGTATTGCTGACGTGATATGCGTAAGGAATAGATGTGACACTTCTTGGACTTAGCCTTGTTGGGATAGCCAGCAAAAATGACAGATCCAGCAGTTATTTTAATCTGTGGTAATAGCACTTGAGTGTTAGTATCAATTTAAATAGAAACAAACCACTATATCATAATCTGTAGTGCTGTCAGCAGGCCAGCCCTTCCTTTTGTCTTCAGTCTATTGCTGCACTTGAGGGATCCTGTCCTTTGTGCCAGCTCTGGGCTGCAGCTTGGTCTTGGCCCAGCAATCCAAAATGTGCTCTGTGTGCCACTGTTTGCAGATGGATTGTGGTTGGAGTGAGAGGTGTGTGTTGAAGCTGAACTCTTCTGACACTACAATGTCTTCATTTCTGCTCCAAAGAAGCTGGGGAACTGCAGGAATTGAACGGGAGCTGTGGAGGTCAACACCTCTCAAAACCATTCATACTCTTCAGATGTAGTACATATGTAATATGCTTGGGAAATCTACAAAGACAAATTTTAATATCTTCATCCAGGCATTCAGAGCAGGTTGCCATATCAAAATGCAATTTTGCAGGTTTCTAGGCTCTGCAGGTTAGGGACAGTCTGTGAACTGCTTCTGAGACCAAAAAAAATCCCATGATAAAGAACAAATTCCATGAGTGAAATCTGGAATACAAGGGTTATTATAAGGAATTAGATTACACATGAAGATCCAGAAGGAAGTAAGCTCTCTCTCTTTCAGTGATGCCTGAGGTGGTCACCTAAAACACAGAGGCTAGACAAGAATAAGAGAATAAAAGTAGGTATTTATTTGAAGGGCCTTCCAAGGGACACCCTGGGCAGTCAAAGGGCTCCATCCAAGATGGACCCTGGGTCACAGGTTCTTCACACTTTTTAAAGTTTGGTCCATTTGCATATCAGGGTTAATTCTCCAATTATAACTTTAGTTAATGATGAAATATCCCCAAGTTTACCCCCCCCCGCCCCCTTAAGATTTTAGTTTACGCATTTTGGGCCTAGATCAATATAGGTGCCCTTGGACAGCAAACTTAGAGAGGTTTGTTGTGTCTAACCAGCAGGAGAGAACAGTAGCTAACAGGTCACAAGAAACTTCAGAGTTACACACTAGGCAGTACAGGTTTTGAAAAATATAAAAGTTAAAACCTAAGGCATCACCAGCAGTGGTTGACTCAGTATGCTGGAAGGCTCTATGCTGCCAGCAGGATCAGCATGGGGGAAAGCAAAAGTGAAGGTGGTATCTGATCAGATAGAGTCATTCTCTTAAGCACAGACCACATCTCAACATACTGTTGACTTGAGGATTGGCCTTCTGGCATCACTTTTTCCTTTTGGTTTGGGAAGAGTAATTGCAGATTTAAAGAAAAGTGAAAGGTGTAGTTCCATAACCTGCAAATTATAAAACTTCCTCCTGTTTTCCAAGCTATAGGGTGAGAGGAAACAGCTATGAGTGACATAACCAATTATGACAAACTCTGCCTGGTGGCATTTGTTGGTTGGGAATGGATAGATGCATTGCGAAAACCCAATTTTCTAGCTGCTCTTCGGATTAGGAATGTACTATTGGCATAGTAGGCAGTCACTCTACCACAGAAACCAGTGGTTTTGGCATGAACATTGTTAATATAATTCCCCGAAGGCAGTAGGGTAGAAAAGGTCTGAGTCTCTTACCGTGGGTATAATGTGAGCAGTTATGATAATTATGTGATTGCTATAACGTCAAACATTTTGAGGAGGTATTTCTTTAACCCAGGAATGGTAAATTAAGAGAAGTTTCTTCTGGAACACAATTGTTCTTGATAATAAGGACTATGAAGGGCACAAGACAGGATGCCAGCTGCAGTTTCACACCGTGGTATACAAATGTATATTAGCGCAAATTTTTTTCTCAGAAAAGCTGAATTTTATGAGCTCTCTGAGTTACTTCTCTCATAGACTCTGTCTCCTCAGCTGTGCTGCCAGATCAATACGGCCATCATTCACAGCAGTGTAAAGATTAAAGTTTCCAAATACTTAATTTAAATTTGCTCCTTTTACAGATCAAGCATAGAGGGCAGCATCACAAAAAAAATTGAATTGACATGACTGTATTAAAAGGAAACCTTCACCCGTGTGCTCAGCTTGTCTGATCATGGCACACCTGAATGACTAAAGAAGAAAACAAGACTACTGGAAATAGGGTGATTTTTCAGTAGTGTTTACCTTAACCACCTTTAGGATTAAAAAAAAAAAAAAAAAAAAAAGATTGAGCTAGTTTAATAGAATACCAGAATACCACAATGTGCTGAGTCTCCAAGAGACATTGAGTCCCGAAATGAGAACTCAGTGTGTGTGCATTTTGATAATGTAGTTTTGTGAGTCTAAAGATGAAAAAGAAATAGCTGGGGAATTCTAGTGAGCAGTAAACTTTATCTCAGGCAATGACAGCGAGAAAATATCTGTGAATTTGGGATGACTTTACGATTTGAGTTGAGTATGTGTTTAACATTTATGGTGAAACTTGGCCTGGCTTAATTCATTTCCACTGGTGCATAATGGTTGCTCTGGGAACACTTATAAATTTCCCTTTTAAGTGAAAATCTACCATTTTCTCTGTTAAATCTTCCTGCGTTTACAGGGACACAGATTTCCAGGGGCTATGGCAGTTCATCATTTGGAAAACTGCTCTTCATTTCTACACATAAAAATTGACAAAACAAAAATGCTTTCTTCTCTTAGTAAATTGTGCTGAGGTTTATCTAGTGATATAAAATCTCTTTCTTGGTCCTTTCTCTGGTTATGTGTGTATTTGTAACAGATTAAATCTACTCAATGGAACAGATTCTGCTCACAAGAATAAAGCCACAAACATCTGTGGGAGAGAAACACAATCCCTGATGTAAGAGAAGGGATCATATCATCATGGTACACCCTCTGATATGTGGATGTGTTGTATTAGCTGGAGCTAATCTCACTGAAGCACCCCTGCCCACCAATCCCACAGTGATAAATCTGTATTTGTATGCGATGCGTGTGTCTTATTTGCTGTTGTCAAAATTATGGCTGCCATCTATAAACTACTGCAAAATATCTGGCAAAAGAATTTGCAAATTAGATGCAGAGCTACATTAGTGAACATTTAATTGACCACTGCTTTCTGGGTCATTTTAGTACCCACATAATGATCTGATCCAATCTGATCCAATTTCCGTATATGCATGCCTGACCTCAAGTGATTACATCATGATAAATTTTATGTGTGTTGTCTTCATTGTCATTTTTTTTTCTGAGGGAGCTGTCTCCAGTTAGGCTTTCATTTTCCCTAAAAATGCCACAGCTGAGCACATAGATGTCTGCTGAGGTGAAGCCACATTGCTATGTTAACTATTTAGGCACTGCCTGAAGTTTTTCTGGGCTGTGTTTGAACCATGAGGATAGGCCATTCCTGTTCTTTAGCCCTGTGTTGGGATTGGAGGCCAGTGTGTGTCTTCCTGCATAGGCTAAGGATCAAAGTGAGTGGTTTTGCTTTTTTTTAACCCCTTCCTACACTGACTGTGCTGTCAGATTGGTTAGTATTTATCATGGTGGATGAAGGTTCATCAGGATGTCCTGAGGTCAGCCTCTTACCAGTCAATATAGTTTGCATTTTATGTTTCTGCTGGGCATTACCACTTCTCAGTTTGTCTGCTTTCAGTCAGAGCCTTGTCATTATCTAGCACCCTGTTCAAATAGATGCAGCCAACTGTTGACAAGTAAGAAAGTCTCTGCTCCATAAATCTTACAGATCACTAGGTGCTCAGAGTAACAACTAGCCTCACGATTTTAGGTTAACAAGGGAGAACAGGGGAAATAAATAGCTACTTTTCTAAACAATGATCTACCTGCTGATTCTACTTCTTGATCTTCAATCTGGTTATTTTTCCTTCTCTTGAACTGAATTCTCTCTATTCTGTCTCTCCCAAACTTGCCCCAGTGTTAACATTTTAATGTAGCAGTGTGTATCCTTCACCCCAGTTATCCTGTCCCGGATGTTCCAACATCACACAGGCTTGTGCACGGGAACACAGGAGTTGGTGAGTGTCTTTGCTTGCTGTCCCTCCGGCTGTGCAGAGGAGCACGGCCAAGCAGGGATGAGCAGAAGTTCTCAGTGTACAGAGTTACTCTGTACAAAGTCAGTCCAGCTCTTCTTTAGTGACTGACAGTTTTGCAATATTAGGAGCTTTGGGGAAGCATCCATACCCCTCTGCAGATCAAAGGACCAGAACTATATGTCATCTTATACGAAATAGCTCTTCCAATGAGCCATAGCATTTCTGTTCCCTTATGTCCACTTTGTCACGTCCCTGCTAACAAGAGAATTTTATATATATTTACACTAACAAGAAAGAATGCCAAGCATACTCAAAAAGTAATTTGGGAGATTTGGTTTTACAGAGTTTCCCTTTACAGACTTTGAATATCTCCCTTTTCCTCCAGCTGGGTGTAAATTGCCGTCTCAGGAAGCCTCAGTCTAGCAATTCCTAATAGTGGGTGGCAATATCAGACAAAAAGCATTGTCTGATGAAGAAATTACACTTATAAAGGAAAAAAAAGGCAAATCACAGGGACTACGGGATTACTTTAGTGATGCATAGAAAGAAAATGGCAAATAATAAATATGCCAAGGTGCCAAAACCTGTATACAGTCTGTGTACAGTGCTGCCACATACACCAGGTATACTTCATTTGTCTCTTTTAGATGAGTGATGCTTGATGCTCATACCACACAGAGCCGTGCCGGTGGGGGTGGCATTAACGCTGCAGGCTTGCTTTTGCCACAGGATTCCACTGTGCTTCAATGCAGTTCTGAGAAGCTAGGTTTGCTGGTGTGATGTTATTGTTGCATAAGAAGGATTGAATGTGAGCTTTAAGTTGCCTGTAAAGGAGTGATCAACCTGAGCATGAAAAGACTCCAGCCCAGAGATCAGAGAAACTGTGAACAAGAACCTCCTGGCTTCTAGCCAACCTTAAGTCTTGTAGATAGTGACTTGTCTGTAAATTTTTCTACCAAAACCAGGGAGGTAGATGCATAAAAGATTTTGCAACAGTTTATTTTTCAGTCTGATCACTTTCTCCCATCTAGTTTACAACATAGCTTCCCAAACACTTGACTAGCCTGAGAGGTAGGTGAAGCATGCAGTGGAGATTGGAAGAAGGAGAAGAGGAAATGGGTATATTGTTAGTTGTTATTGCTCCTGAAAGGGAAAATGAACCTCTAGTAGGGAGTAAAGGAAAGAAAAATCACAACCAAAATGAAAACCATCCATTGTCAAAAATTCAAATGAAGGATTGGTTTTGTTTTTTTAAAACCAGGGTCCTACTGTCAATATAGCTTATTCTGTGTTTTCATTCTGTCAGAAGTTATGTCCATTACCAAGTGTCCGTTAAGCAAAAAGAAGACCCATCTTTGGAGGGAAAGGGAAAAAAAAGTAAAATGCCCTGTGTTTTTGCTGGGTTGAATTTCTGGGCTTGCATAGAGGCAGCTTCAGGCAACCATTCCACGAGTCTGACAATAAGCCTGCAGTCTGTAACAACAGTTGTTTGGAAATGTGACAAATTGGAGAGGGCCTGATTTCTAAATGAGATGCTGTGCAAATGTATTGTTTTGACAGAGTATTGTTCAGGAAGAGGGACTCACCTTCAAAAAAGGAAAATAACTCTACAGTTGAAACTGTCAGCTGGGATTTGTGAGACCTAGGTTTGAATTCCTACTTTTTCTGATTTAGCCTAAGGAATGGACTTAGGCTTTCCTAAAATCTAGTTTTAGTGACCTATCTAAAAGACTATGGGCTATTTCAAAACCTGTCTCTGCTCATCTGTTTGTCTTCCTCTTTTTTTTTTTTCAGATTATTTTTTCCATTTTTTAATAATAATAGTAAAAAAAGAATGTAAATCTTTGGCTTTCTCCTGGTACAAGACAGGAATATCTTTTACATCTCAACACTTGCAGGACAGGGAATCAATTTGCTGCCCAACTCTGTCTGCAATATAATTATGGCAATTTTAATATCCTTAACTTTAATTCTTTTTATTGATCCTGTTATTGACCTGTGTCTGCTTGTTATTGTGTAAATTCTGGCAAAGAAACAGGAAAAAAACCAGTTACCAGGTGGCATCAATTAATTTTTAAAATTTTCTGAATGGAAAAGGAAAGAATGTTTTTGCAGTGACAGTCCAGACCCGTCCCATTCTCTTCAGTGTAATCTTCAGTCCTCAGTGTAATCTCCTCATTCCCCAGTGTAATCTTACCTTTTTTTAGTCGCAAGTATGTTCTAACTCTCTACTCTCAGACTCACACTGGTGGCAAAAGAGTCTGCCATGGACTAAAGAGTGAGAACTGGGGACATCATGAAGTGAAAAATAAGTTCTATGTCCATTTTGAAACCGTAATATAGGGAAAAAAGCCAGTAAAGGGCACTGCACTGACTGCAATGATTTCCATAGTGAGTTTGGGTTTGTTTTTCAAATATTACAACAGAATTAACTGTTTTGCTGAATGGCTGCAGGACTCAGGGGTGGAAAGGAGATAGGATACCCTCGCTCTGACTGTGGATTTATGCCTGATATAAGTCCTTGGCTGCATCTGAGACATTTGTGAGCTTCTTCATTTCAGATGTCAGAGCATGTCTGGCATCCAGGGTATATATACTACAGTCCTTGGATTCAATCTGTTTAATCTGTATGCTTTCTGCATAATTAAATGGGTTAAGGGTAGATTGTCTTTGCCAAGCAACTTGGCAGACTGCTTCTACTGCATGGCCAACATGTGAAAAAAATTTCTATGCCTGTGTATGCAGTCATATAGACATTTGTTTGGCAGGAATGCAGAGCTTTTTTTGCTGAGTTAGTCAAAGCCAGCTCTTCCCACAGAAAATAGCTGCCCCTAAACTGTTGGTTTTCAGCAGGATTATTTTTTACTCACTTTATTCTAGTAGAATTACCTCACGTAGGCAAAAGGTATTGTTTAACAGGTCAACCTGCTTGTTTACATGGTGGAAGTGAATGGCTTTGATACAAGCAGTGTGTTGCAACTACAAATGAATCAAGCGGATGAAGGCCAGGTCACATTCAGGGACAAATCTTCAGAAGGGGTTTTTTTTTGCTCTGAGTTTTTGTTGCTGCTGCCACTACTTCTGATTCCCACATGCAGATGTGGGAAGGTGGAGGGCAGCAAACAGTAGTGCAACACAGCAGCTAAAGGACATGCAGTTCTATCGTGTACCTGGTGTGTGTGAAGAAGACGGCCAGGACTGTGCCCTCTGCATCTGGCCTTGGAGTTGTACGAGGTAGTTTTTGGGGAAAGCCAAGAATGATGCCTCAGCTGTGGGTACTGGGACAGTCACAGGCCACAGCTCCAATGTGTGTCTGTAGTCAGAACAGGTCAGGTGCTTTATTCAGTGTACCGGGCAGGACATGACAAATTGTAAAAACAAACAAACAAAAAAGGCTCTGAACTCTTGTGGTTCAGAAATGCGGTATTTCTGAAACCATGTGACAAAAAATATCAAAAAATAATAGTGAAAACCTACAGAAGCCGACAGGAAACAAGGGATTATACTTGGTTGGAAGTTTAGGAAAAAAAAGGCTAAAAGCAAAGCCTACAGGCAATGAAATGAAACCTAATCTTCTTGCCTCTCTGCAGGACTTCTAGAGTAGAATGCCATCTCTCTTAATGTCAATTACTTTCCAAGGACGGAATTTTAAAATTAACTCTTGTTAATGATTTTGTTTATTGTGCAGCCACCAGGCTTCTTTGCTCCCATCATGAAAGCTTTGTGGGTTGTGCAGTTTAGTGTTCTTGCACATATGCTGTCCTAGTTTTTTCATTATGGACAGTAAAAAAGAGAGTTTTGAAATCCAGATTCAGTTCACTTTTGCCTTTAGATATTTGGAAAAGAGAAGAAAAAGGGCTTTCTTGAGGTTATCATTTTTAAGTTTTTTTCCTTTTGAAATTGTTGCTTGGACAAACCAAAAGATGACAATATCATGAGAAGAGGGGTAAGTACAAAATTTAAATATCTTCTTAGAAATTTGAAAAGGTTAAGTTTGAGTACAGTCATGCAACTTTACTTTCACAGTGTGTAGATTACTTATATGTGCCCAGGGATATTTTAAACCTGGTCTGTCCTGCCAAACTTTATCCATAGAGCTTGTCTTTTATAGTAATAATCTTCACACTCAGTTTAAAAACTGGAATTCAGCAAGTCGTCTGCTTCTCCAGCCATGCAGCTCAGTACAGGCAATGACTTATAAAGTGTTTTGCTCTAAGCAAAGGTTTCCCTGAAAGTGGGAACACCAAAAACTTCAGGGTTGATTAATAGTCTCTTCTTTTCCCAAATGAGTTCAAATTAAATAGATACAAAATGCACATTGTCTTGGATAACCTAGTATGTTTTGTGAGGTACAGGCAGGGTCACATGAAAATATTACCTTATGGAATTGAAGATATATCTTTTTTTTTTCTTCAGAGGGCAGTGGACTTCATATTCACTGCATAATCAGAACAAGTATCTGTTCAATTACTGTGAAAGAGCTACTATGTGAATACTTATTTCATGGCTTTCAGGACTCTGACATCTTGGCGTGGGAAATTACTGCCCCAAATGTAACCACAGTGAGCATAAAATGTGTGGGACATGCTGATCAATCTGTGTGAGGAGTGGAAAGTATAGGGAATAGAAATTCCCTACATCACACACAGATAAAGGAAAATGGATTTGAGGATGTGCGTATCCAGGATTTCCAGACCTTATGGAATCCTGTCAATGCTACTGCTCCAGCTGAGGTAATCACTAAGTATTCAACAAAAAGCCCAACGACTGTGACGTCAGTTTATCCCTTCACAGGCAAAGGTTCTGCTTGAATGTCTCTTGTAGCCAATATCCCCTTGGCAGCTCATCTGTTGGGACTACCTGCTAGAGCCAGAGCTGCTGCCCTGCCTAGTGACATGTTTAAGATTTCCTTGGTGCATAAAAGACTTGAACGGATTTCTGTTAAATGCTTGTGTAAATAAAATTCTGTGCTAACAATGCAAAAAATCGCTGGGTCTGGGATATGCCAGGGCTGGAAGAAGTAGTAGCTGTAGTAACATGATTTAAAGCTGGAGAAAAGCGAAATATCTGTTTTCAAATTTTCTTTCTGGTCAGTGTTAGGCCATGATTGGGTTCTTTTTATTTCTACAGGAATAGGATGAGACATTGAACAACTGAGAGACCAAAGGACAAATAACTGTCTGTTTCAAATAGTAGAAGGTAATGAGGGGCTTTTAATACTACTCAATTCACTCTTTTAAGTGACACAGCTCAAGTGTTCAGAGTGCTTTCCTAGCTCGACTCTGCTTGTGTCTCATGAGCTGTTGGCTTCAACATACATAATCTGTGGGACTTTTGTTCCTCTCTTTCATGATGTTTTAGTGATAAGAGTTATACCAGAATTTTGGGCAGCAGGTGGCTGAAGACATGTATTCTAGCCCAAGGCAATTTAAGCTCATGTCTCCAAGATCTGGTGAGAATCACCTTAACACCTAACCAAAATTGTAGCAGAGAGTGGGTTATACTTGTAAAACCGTCTTTTGAACCTATGTTCCTATGTACCAAAAAGCCCTATGAGCTATAAAGAACTGTAGGTGTGAGTCTGTAGTCCTTGTGTGGTGACAAATATACGTATTTTTATTTCAACAGTCTCTGTGTAAATCAGAAAGAAATCTGCAAATGGATACAGGCAGCCCAGACCTCTGCTTTTAACATGAGTTCATGAGGCACTTAGCACCAGAGTAAATCAAAAGTATAACTCCCTAGTTTCTCGCTCCTCCAGTGAGTTTGTGTGCTGGCACAACTTCAGTAGCTGCAGGAAAGGAGAGTCTCAGGTCACTTGACTGACTTCTGAAAAAGTGATTTGGTCTCAAGTAGAGGGAAATACGTGGAATGACTCTTTCGTTATCCATGCACCTGATGAAATCTAGCTGATACATGAATGCTTTTATCCTAATGATCAAAACTGGAAGAAATATAGAATGATTTTTTTTTTCAGTCCTTGAAGATATTGGCTGAGACATAATGATATAAGAGTACCAGTAGAAGCAGGTATTTAAGAGTCGATCTTTAATTTTTTTAAAGAGGGGACTTCGGCTCTCAATCTCTTCCTCTTCAAATTTTTAAACTTCATTAATGGCCAGAATGAAATAAAATTCTGCAATAAGACTATTAATATGGCTTTATACAACATTTTTGTAGAAAGCCAAAGAACAGATCAGGTATGACTGGAAATCTGAAATGTTCTTTCTGAATTGAATTCTGACACACACTCTGGGCATAGTAAAATAACATAACATGTATTGCTCTTTAATTCCGTGCAAGTTTTCCTGTTGAGGCAGACAATAGGTGCATCCACCTTCCCCTTCCCCCAGGCCTAAACTGTGTGAATGACCTTAGGGAAAAAAAACAATGCAGCTTGTGCCAGCCTCAGTGAGAGGGGTGTAGCATCTTCACACTGGGGTTGCCACTGCAAGGGATAACACCTGGTGAATCCTAATTCCTTTATATAGATAACTAGCCAGTAGAGGTCTGCAGTCCTTGAGAAAACCTTGCTACAGAGAAGAAATATATCAGATATCTCAGCAAGATAATTTTAACTGGCCAAAAGTCTAAAGTATTGTTACAACCATTTTGGTGAAGGGTGTGATCACTTTATATAAATCCTTATGTGCTTTTGCACTTACAATGCAGTAAAGATATTCAAACTATGGAATTGTTCAGGAATAATTATAAACACGTTTTTACAGCTGTAACTTAATCTACTTTAAGTTATTGGTACAGATTTAGTCTACCAGATTAAGTAACACATAAATATTAACTATGTAGTTAATATGGCACCTCTCGCAAAACTGCAGGATAAATTGTAATGACTTTCATAAGAAGGATTACTTTTTTGAAAAGCCTGAGCCAATCCATAAAGAGGTATTTAGGGTGATATCACTTGCAAAATCTCAACACATACAATTTTTTCTCATTCTGGAGCAGAGTGAATGGGTCGGGAAGCTTTCCCTCCACTTACAATATAAATATATTGCTATGAGCTGAAAAGAAAAAAAAATAAGATTTTCAGTTCTAAAAAGGTCAAGCGAACAATTTATGTGAAGTCTTTACACCAGCATCAGCAGCTCAAGATGATCACTAAGTCTTTTCAAAGAGACAATCAACTCATGAGATGGATGTATTACCTCTAGGTTGATTATGGAAAAAGTGCCACTCATCAACAAAAACCACAAAATCCAAAACCAAAAATAATTGAACAAATCAGACAAAAACCCCAACCAAATAAAAAAAGTAACTGCCCAGTGGAAAGAAAAAAGTAAAGAAAAGTAAAGAAAAAGTAAAGAAAAAGTACCCCACTCAGATAATATATTATTACATCAGCATATTATTCAGTTACAAGGGAAAATTCAAAATTATGGAGCTAGTTGCCAAGATTTTGCAGAGAGGGGTTAATTTTAAACATACGGGGAAAAAAACCAGACTTTGTCACAAAATATCTTGTGAGCTTGCAGCCTGGCACCAGCTCCTGCTGTGCACAGCAGGCATTTCCCCTGCAAAGTAGAGCATGCACTCACAAGACACTAAAGAGGATCAGAATTTCTCCTGATCTCTCCTTGAGGAATACATATTACTTGTGGCTTTGTCAAGAGGATATAGACCCATCCTGAAATGCGATTCAAAAAAGCACTTATAAGCAACAAGATAAACACAGATTCAGTATTAAAAATGTTGTTCCCGAGTTTTGCTAGCAAAAAACCTCACCCAAGTAATTTAAGTGAGGACAATCAAAACATTCAAAGCTCTGTAAAGTTTCTTCCTTCCTTCCTTCCTTTCTTCCTTCCCTCCCTCCCTCCCTCCAGGTGCAAAAGTTCTGCTGATACAGAGATTTCTGTAGAAATGCTGAAAAACCTACCATAGGTGTAATCGCACCAGCAAAACCCTCTTTTTTCCCCTCTTGAGAATCAGCAAAATCCATACTTGTATTTTCAGCTACCTCAGAGGGAGATAAAGCAATCGGGAACCCATGTCATGGCCAGAGTTGCAGCGAAAAAGTTGATAGATACTGCTGATGGTAATTTTGTCAGGCAGCAAAATACCCAGGTCAGAATGAGAAATGTATGAAAGAGTTTCTTCAGTTAGACCTGTGCTACCAAAATCCCTCTAAGATCAGCTTTGTGTTAGTTTTGGGTGTCTTTGCAGTCACTTACTCATGCTCACAGTGGTGGTGCTGATGTATTTCTTGCTGGTTCTAGGTGTTTGTTGGTGTTACATGTCTCTGTGACACTTTTTGAAGAAGCACAAAAAGAATGGTTCAGGTTTGGCCTGGACTTTGGCTTTAAACGTCTTTTGTACTGTTTTGTTTATATCCTCATAAAGGAGTGGATTTGGTGCGAAATGTTAGTGTTCCTCCAGGTTTTCTTCTAGTTTATCACAATGTAATGAAGATAGTTATGAGGTACACAGTAGTCAGAGTCTCCTGCTATAGCTGTGTGTCCTGGAAGAAATTGCCAAAGAAAGACTTACCCTGTCAGTGGAAGCTTCTTTGTTTTGGTTTATATCAGGGGTGCTGTTACTCATTGGGTTATTTCAGATAAGACTCTCACATACCTCAATATTCGGCAGTGTAAGATGCTTGGACATCTGTTGCTGTTTTCCTCTTCCACCTGCTACTATTGGACATGTGGGACCCAAATCTAAACCTACACTGATATTTGAATGCCTTGGTGTCAGTCTGCCTGCTCGTTTTCGGGGGTGTCCACCACACAAAAAGTTTATCTAGGGAAAACAGGGGGTTCAATGACTGTTTTGTTTCCAGATTTTTGGCCTACTGTTTTCTTTAATGTATTTTGTGGGATCACCCAAAGACATTAACATGTTTTACTTTTTCTCCTGAACTGAAAGGATACCAATGCCAAATCACCACGGAGAATTGGGACCTAGTTATCCACGTGACACAGAGATTGTTGGACCTTTCAGTTCACCTACTGAAAATATTAGGTCTGACATTAATTAATCAACAGTGGTCATTTCTGTTTAATATACCTCTACTTGAACATTTGGGTTTTTTTCTGTTCAAAACACTTGAGAAGAAAATGAGAAACTCCCATTGCTGGTTGCGTGCGAGGCAAGATAATTGGACAGCTCAGAAAAGAGCCACAAACCATGACCCTATATTCAGTCTGTCCCACTGGGTAAAGGTGCTTAGACCTAACATTTTGATTCAGGCCCCATCTTTACTTTAAAGCTTCACTTGACTGCTTTAAACAGAAGACTGATTGCCCAGATGGATTTTCAGTGCTCCACAGCAGCAGTCTATTAACCTATTTAGATGGTATCTAAGGTAGTAATGAGATTAGAAACTAGAAAGGAAACGGGAGGGAGGGAAGTCAAGAAACTCAAAAGCAAGTTAAAATTTTGATACTTTTTGATGAAAGCATCAGAAATAAGGGACAAATTGTCCCACAAGTGAGAGTGTTCAGTTGATATGAGGTAATCTTTTAAAGACAGTCAGGTACAAGTTAGATTCTGAGAAACGCTAATGCCAAAATAACACAGAATTATTAGAAGATGTTATGCATTTCTCCCAGTGGCATCTCCTCACAGACTAACTGCAGCTCTTGGGAGCACTCTGTTTGCAATAAACCTAGTTTTTCTGCATTAAAAAGATCTGAAAGCTGTACTTTCCAAACTTTCACTAAGGACATTAAGTGTAAACTTGCTTCAGCAATTAAATTTTCATCAAACTCTGAATTTGACAGCCACTGCTCTAGGGCAGAGCCACCACTCTGTGCTTCAGAAAATCAAGTGCTACTTTCTCCAGAAGAACCTTTTGTTTCAGAGCTATGTTGTCTTTGGATCCAGGTTTTGCACCTTTAAAACTGTGGTGAATTTTAATTAATTCCTAATTTGTCTTTGTTGCCCAAAGAAGTTGTCATCTTCACAACATTAGGATCTGTTTCTCCCTCTCTTTGTGTTGAACCCTTTGTATTGAACACTAAGATCTCTGTGAAATCATAATGTTGTTTGTAAGCAAATGAGATGTTGTTGTAAAGCATGTTTGCAAAATTTGTAGTTGCTAATTTTCAGGGAATCCCTTCAGGTCAGCAATTTGGGACCCTACTGGAAGCTGGGGATCAGAGGCTTTCCACAATAGGTCATTGTACCTATATTTTGCCACTGGTTTGATTAAAACAAAGGCTAACCATTCTACAGCCCTGCAGGAGGAGGCAATTTGTTTTTCATGGAAAACCACAACCTATTAGCAGTTGTGAGCACAAGCTATTGCCCATTACAGCCATTCTTAGGGAAGACTGTACGTGTACACACATGGAATATTCTGATTCACTGGACTATACAACTCAGGGAATGGCTGTACTGAGATCGAAATCAACCTTATTTAGAACTCTGCCACACAGCAAAAAGTCCAGCAAATGTTATGCTGTAAAAATACTTTTACAGAGAAGATGTTCTTAGAGCACAAAGACATCCTAAAAACACAAAGCAGGTATCAACTGTGGACAAATATGACATTTGAAAACTAAACAATTCAAGAAGTAACAAGGGAAATTGAAGAATCTAAAAAGCCATTTTTTTTTCTTTTTTAAAGTATAATCTTCTTATAAGAAGTAAATAATTTAAGGGAGGCCCTGGGACAGTATTATGAGCTTTGTTTATTTTGCCATGATTGAAGTACAGACATTGATACAGCTAAAAGAGCAGGTTACACAACTTGATTTGTAATTCTTCACCGAATCTGCACATGCACGGCAGGACCCGTTTCTGAGCATAGAAGGAGATACGTATACACATAAAAGTCTAAAGTAAGTACGGCATTCGAATTAAACTTCTTGACGAGGCAGGAGAAAAAAATTTCGTGGTGTGAGAAATAGCCACCTCAAATATCTGATGAAGAGTCATAAGAAAAGTAATCTAGCTGCCTAGGGAAAGAAAGGTTTAACAAGTAGTTGTTTGAACTATGTAAGTGGGTACTGCATTATTTAATTTGCCATTTTAATTTTTTTATCAGTCATTGAAACCAATATATGATAATCCTAGAGTCTTTCCTGGAGAAAATAACTTTCAGTTCTTGTGAGGAAAAAAAGCTGCTTAGGAAATTTCTTTCCTCTCAAGGAAGATAACTTGGCGAATTAGAGAGAAGTACTAACAGGCTTGTCATATGTCCATGAAAAAACGATAGATATTTAAGCGAACAGCTACATTCTCTACACAATGTAGAAAATGACATCCTGTGTAAAAATATTTGTTTGTCAATCTCCCCATCCCCCCTCCCCCCTTCTTTTTTTTCCCCTCACAAAAGCGTGTGAAGATCCCCGGATAGTGACTTGAGGTATACTGACAATCGGTTTGATTTTTCTGTTTCACCTTCCACGGTGGTAGAGGCAGATCGCTGCAGGTACAGAAAAACACATCTTTAGAAGAAATTTCTCATTTAATTTCTCAGGACTGTTAAAACATACTGAAGAAGGCAATATTGCTAGTCAGGTAGTACAAAACGTTTACATCAAAAGAAGAAAAACCAACCCTGAAATTACGCTTTTAAGCCCAAAGAAAAGTGAGAATTTTCTGTTCTGCTTCCATGCTGGAAAGCAGGGTACAAGTAGCGTGAAAATAACCGCAGATGTTTTCGGCTGGTAAAACACTGGGAAAGTATTTTGAGAATCTCATCTTCATCCTTGCTTTACTTGACAAACCGAAATCGAAAGGAGGAATTCTTTTCGCAGTGAACATGCACATTTTCCCCTTCCATTCAAAAACCTTTTTGAGCCATTGGAATGCATTTCTGGCGGGCACTCAGGAGCGCAGGAAATTTGAAAGGAGCTGTGAATAGCTGTTAACGGTTGCATTCAGGTGAGAGAAGATAGTGGAAGCTAGAAAAGCTAGAGCAGCAGTTTGTTCCTTACCTACTAGGCAAAAGTCAGATTTTTGGATTTCTAGGTAGCTTTCTAAAATAATCTTTTTATAAACCTAGATTTTCCCTATTTCGTTGTTTTATCAACAGAGACCTTTGACTTAGCATTTCCCCCCCTCAATTAATTAGACTATTGTCCTGTAGTATGAGGGTTCTCCAAGATGCTTTTCGGCATGTTTGATGTCCTAGTTGTAATGTTGGTGTCAGCAGCCTACTGCAACCTGGCAGCTTAGGATCCTGATTAGCGAGAAAACGCACACCATATATTTGCTGTCTCAGCCCCTAAAGGTAATTTACTTACCACAGTCGTCGTGAAATATGTGCTATGCTTTGCAGAGTCCTACAAACACACTTGTATGGAAAAGAACAAATTCCTTTTTACCGTGGAAAACAGCATCACAGTCTCTGCTAAAAAATCCCCTGTTTATTTTAAAACGAGCCTATTGGTAAAACAGTAGAATATAGACTTCTTTTAAAAATTTCCATTTTGTTTTTCATAATGTTCATATGTTTTCACTGTGACTATGTCCATCAGTCACAGTACCAGCCACAGAAGTGTTAAGACATTAAACTGCCCCTCAGCCCCAAACCAAACAAAACCAACTCCCTAAGGCACAAGTTCTCCATTTTTGCAGCAAAGTTTAATAAATTTAACGACTCACCTCTAAAGTTCTGTTAAAAACAGTGCTCCTCTCCTAAATCCTACCTTCACACGTGCATGTGTTTTTGTGTTCGATCACCTGAGAGTTATAAATAGTGAAGTTCCTCCAACTGAATTGAAAAAAAATAAAGGAAAAATATTTTAAAAGTACAGAAATATTGGAAATGTCTGTTGTACAAGGATTAGATTGCTTTTGGATATTTTTTATCCTGTCCTGAACCACAGGGCAGGATGATAAGATAACCTCTTGATGTCTTGCCTTCCCTTTTTTGTAGCTCTGTAATTGCTTGATATTCTTTTAGCAGAAACTGAGAAACGGGGTTGTCCTTCAGCACTGTATTTTCCCCATGTTATTGCTGAAGGCAGATTGAAGTGACAGGAGGAAATGGTTCTGTAACACCATGTTTAGTAAAAAAAATGACCTCCCTGCTGTGGTCAGGGAGCTGTATTAATTTATTGCCAGCAACACTTTGGCAAGGATACAGAGTAAACTTGAGAGTCTTTTTCAAGTTGGAGTGCATCTTAAAAAATTATATTAAATGAAGAAATTTTGGATATCACCAAAGTTTTAAAATATGATCGTAAAAGGCTCTTTCCCTCAACTGTTAGTGGCTTTTGCCTATTGAGACCAAGTCTCCTCTAATACAAAAATCATATTTTTCAAGCACAGCACGTATATTTCATTTCCCAAATGACTTCTCCCTTTTAAAAAAACATTTTCTTCAAGTGGTTGGAAAATAGGTTCTTTGAAAACAGCAAGCTCCAGCTGGCTTCCAGCATGAAAGACTTTTAATAGCTTCAAGTAGAGGTTGCTGGATACATAGCAAGGTTACACATTTGTCATAACTGGTCATAACTCCTTTATTTTAAGTTTTCTAAAGAGAGGAACCTTACTAATCTGCAAAAATACTTTCCTACAAGAATAGTCTCAGAAAATCTGACATTTTTTGTTGGAATTATCTTAAAGTAAGGGCAAATAATCTAATTAAAGGACTAGGAACATGCAGAGTATTATGGTGGTCAAATAAAAGTGTAGAAATTAGAGATGGAGGACTGAGTTTTTTAATAACTAGTTGAAGAATAAAGAAATCTGTTCACAGTTAGCAAAAGACGAAGGGGAGACAAAAGTCACTAAGGCAATTAGTGTGAATTATTCAGCCATGTTGCCACCATTCCTACAGCAGAAAGTTGCTCCAGTGCATAATCTTTAATTATAGGGTGGCACAGGAGCTTACTGTCTCTGAGGCCAAGGAGAGATACCTAGGTTATACCTTTGAAAATATATTTGTTCCATTAATTACTCTAGGGATAATCCAAAATTTGTGCCCTGGTGCAATTATCTGTCCATTTCAGTGGATGCCTTCTGATGTGCTCTCAATTTTATAAACTGAAAAATATACTATAAGAAAAAAAAATAAAAAAAATAAAAAAAGAAGAGAAAATATTTTCAAATCTTCCCTAGCATACTGCAGCTAGTGGGACAGCACTTACTAACACATGTCCCAGCTTCATCGTGTTAGAGAACAGAAGCAGAACACAAATGAATCCCCATCGCAAAAAGGGGTTCAGCAGGGGCAAAAAGGACAAGTCTAAGTTGCAGCATAGGTGAGAAAGGTGGAGGAACTCCTCAAAAGTTGTATACATGATAAAAAATTCAGCAAAAGTTTGTGTAAACAAATGCAATCCACTAGAAAAGCAGAGAAATCTTTCCCCTTCAGTTGCTAAAAAAATCAGTCAAGAGCACTAACAGAGCTGTAAAGAGGATCTTGACCTTTCTAGCCTGGTGGGGAGGCTCTTTACTCATCATCCTTCTGTATACTTCCAAAAGCAAGGAAGAAATAACAGCGCATTTTGTTGTCAAGTCCCTCTAGCCATTGCTTACCATCGTCTGTTTTCAAGAACAGCTCGCTGTGAGAACTGGAAGCAGCTTTCCAAGTTGTGTCCTTTAAGGTTTAACTGCTGCTACCTCCGCTTTCGTGCCTAGCAAGTTAGTCAATGAGCAATTGCAAGGCAATTATCACCTGTCTACCCCCCACTCCCAGTATGGATATTTCCGCTACAGCTCACCTGAGTGAACATATGTCACAGCAGATACAGGCTGCCAGTGTTTCTGGCACATACTGCCCCAGTACTGCACACACTTTGCAGCAGGTGTCAGAGGCAGATGTATTTTCACTGATATTCGTGGGATAAAGATTTATTTATGCCTACACAGCCATACTTGCCCCAGGAACATTTTGGAAAGCCAGCAGGTAGTGCAGAAAGACTTTTGTGAATGAAAAAACCGTATCTGTAACACATTCAAGGAAATGTCTGATTGAAAGCTGAAACACTGCAGCGATGAGTTGAATGATTTCTCATATTAGAAAGAATCCTAATTACATTGTCTAGGATGTCTAATAGCTTTGAGTCATGCAATAGCAGAAAATTTTGATCCAATCCCTTCCTTTCCAAACAGGAGCCCTGGCCATTACTTGGGCATGGAATTGAAAGCTGTAACAAACGAAGTCTTTAGTCCTGTCAAAGCTTCACGAAATCGCAGGATCTCTAGGTAGGCTTAAGATCTGCCAAGTCAATACAAAACTGAATGCCTTGTATGCTAACCTTGCCTTGTATGCAGATGGTGCCTGCCTCAAGGAAATTTGCACCTGTAAAGCTTAAATTTGAACAAATCATCAGGTGAATGTCAGGCAGGTGGCCAAGGCTCTTTAAGCCTAACACAACTAATCGAAGCTTTGTGGGCATTGTAAATTACACATAAATTGCCATGTCAAAGGGCCCAGCCCTTTGGGAGAAATAGTTTGACAATATGGATTTATGCACTCATTTTGCAATACAAGGACAAAACACAAGGTCAAGGCAATAGAGAATAAAGGACTCGAAGCCAAACCTCCATTACATTAAAGAAAATTTCAAATGGGGTCTAATAAGCAGTCAATTCCACTACTGTTGAAATTAGTGGTGGCCTCTTGGGTGCCACTGCTTGTGCTTTGAGTACACCATCATCTGCAGCTACTTGGGATGGATCTCATAGGATTTGTGGTGTTTACTGAGTGCAGAACCGAATGGCTGTACTGCAGTCCTTGGGAAGAAAAGCATCTTCTTTTTCTCATGTGCAAACCTGTGAGAAAAATGTGTAATGATTTGCCAGGAAATGGAACTTTAAAGGCCAAATATAAATAGGTGATAACTGAAATTTAACTCTGGGATTCTAACATTCCTTGGATGCTTATGCATATAAACACGCACATACACACACACACACGTGTATATATATACATATATATATATAAAAATATAGATACATATATGTATATAAAGCGAAAAGAGAAATCTGTGGAAATGGAGGAGCAATGTGTCTTCCAAGCTGTGCTAAGAACTATGTTAAAGTCATGGACTACCCTGCAGCACTTGCATAGTTTTTTCAATACTTTTTTTTTTACTATCTTCAGCTTCTTGGTGTTAAATTGAGCTGGCACTGTTGCGGGCCATTTTAAATTGATACTTGCAGAACAGCAAGAAGTGTGAAGCTGCCAATGAAGAGTCAATGAGGAGCCAGTGATAGCAGTTATCAGCTTCTCCACACAAATGTCCTGAGTTTTTCAGCTGTGTGAGCCTTTCCAAGTTTGATTAAAAAAGGATTAATTTTCTTTCATATATAGGTACACACACACACACACACACGACTATATATATGTCTACATGAACCAGTTTATGTGGGGCTGCAAGTTATAACCCTTCAGGCAGATTTACATTCAAAAGTATCCTTTTTCCCACGGGGAGCTGTGATTTCAAGCATCAGTGGAAATTTTTGATCGGACATGCCCATATAATTTTACAAGCAGTTTTCATCATTTCACTGTTGAGCCAGAACTGAAGAGGCTATGCTTCAACAGTGAAGCCAGTGAGTTGGTTATGACATTATTCTTATTATGCTGAAAATGCAGGAGGTTCCCAGTGTCTGGGTGAGGCAGAGATTTTTTAATTCCCTTGGTATTCATCGCTACTGACATGATGCAGAGCTTTCTGGATTAGGGAGGGCAGGTCATGCCATATAATATGGAATACATGAGCTGCTCCCATCCAGTGAGCTGCTCCTTGTCATTGGCTGATCACCTTCTCATCCCTTCAGAGAGAAAACACGCTGAATAACAAAACAAAGTGTTTTTTCTTTCTTTGGTCTGTGACTTGAATTCGCTCATTTGATGTCAGATTAGGTGTTTCTCTGTCAAAAGCAGGGGAATTGGGAAAGAGATATGGAAAAGAAGGAGCGGCAACCATGACTTCTGCTGCTGTCATTTTACCCAGTTCACCAATCTCACTGAAATCAACCTTGGGAAGAGAATTAGCTAAATTTGTAAAGACAAAATGTTGAATCAAAAAACTGGGTCAGAAACACCACAACCTTTCTCATCTGCAATGTGATGAGAGTACACAATTGTTAAGACCTCCATGTGAATATGCTGGTACAAAGACTGGCCAGCAGGCCAACAGCATGTTTTTATTATGGATTGTATCTGTCAAAATGTATTGCCATTTTGAATCAGATTGGTTAGACAATATAGGAGGGGTATGTGCTGATGTTGCAGGAACTATGTAAGTCAAGCTGTGTAAATTGAAATATAATAAACTATGTTTTTCTCTGCATGTTTTCTATGTTTTTCAGGAAGAAGGGTGCCATGAATACATCAAACATGAGCAGTAACTTACAGATCCTGCAAATCTATTTCTTCTTCCAGTGTTTGTATTTGCAAATGCTAAGGTATAAATCGAAGCAAAAAAGCCTGTGTCAGTAAACGTTCTGTGAGTTTTCCCCTTGTGTAGCTGTAAACACATTTAAATCCTAGGGGATGATGTGGACATGGAGTGTTAAATGATCCTGAGTTAGATAGTAAAGTAACATGACTCCAGAGGAGAAACTGAATGCCCTCTCTTCCAAGAATGTCTCAAGCATTTATGACTTAAAACTAATGGTACTATGACATTCTTTCCCACCTCCCACCCCTGATGGCCTGTCCCCCTCCCAGCCCCCCTCCTCCCCCAGTTTAAACTGGTTTCAAATCCTGATGAACTGAATATAAAAAAAATTGTTTTCACTGATGGGGTAAATCACATAGTGTGATTCTTGGGGCTGTCCTCTTCAGGGCCAGGAGCTGGACTTGGATGACCCTTGTGAGCTCCTTCCAGTTCAGGATAGTCCATGATTCTACTCTATGCTGTGAAATCTCCCTCTGCCCTTCTGCTTTTTTTTTCTTCCCACTCTCATCTGAGCAGCCCACTTGTGCTGGTATGTTTTAGATCCAGAAATCCTGTTATAAATTAATTACTTTCTCAGAAAGCTGCTAATATATTTTGCTGGAACTGTTTCTTCTGAGTTAATTGTAAGCCACAGAGAAGAACTGCTTACTGGCAGAGCTGGTACAAGGTAAAGGATGAAAGTATTCACCTGGGAGCGGGCAAAGAACTAGGACTTTCAAGGAATTTTCATATAGCTTGCTGTGCTCTTCTACCAAGGAATCTCCAGGTTGAAATTTGCCTTTCCTTATCTCTTGTTTTGGACCTGAACATGTAAGGCAAAAAGGAACAAAAAACCTTCTCCCTTTCATGAAATTGAGCTCAGTTCACTTTGTCTCATGGAATCATGCCTTAAACACTACATTCAGGCTTGGACTACATGTCATCGTAGAACACTAAGGCCTGCATACACCTGTATATGCTCCTCAGACCTTGAATCTGAAGGCAGAAACCGCAATGGTGTACATAGTTCTCTTCCAGAACAGGTTATTGAAGACACTGGGAAAATTTTGGATTTGGATCCTAAAATCTTATACCAGCAAACTACTGTCTGTATGGACCAGACACAAACAGGTTCCTAAGTAGCTCCTAAGAGATGCCATGTATGCACTAGTCAGAAATAATTTAGAGCAACGCAAAGGTCTGGTGTTTTCATTGACTGACTTTAGCTGATGATCATGGCAGAGGACAAGTACAGCACAGTGGGTGCTTCTCACTGTATTGGAACTTACTCAAGATACTGTCATCCATGCTTCAGCCAACCCTATCAATATTTACAGTCAACATTCAATACTAAAAATATAAAATTTAAAATACCTATGTACAATCTCTTGATAGAAGCCAGAAAGAGCTTTGAGATCCATGAGGTTTTTCTGAAGACCCTTAAGTCTCCTAGAATCTGCTCAGTAGCAGTACGGTCATTTTAGCTCTCTGGTCAGCAGCCCAAAAAACTTGTGCTTGGTTGTCTGAGACTGAGACTTCAGTTTCCCAAGTGCTGAGCTACTTTGGTTTTGCCACGATCCTGCTCACCTAGAGCTGTGGCTGTGTGGGACTCCTCCCTTCTGCTGCTGATCTCCCTTCCTGCTGAGGTCTGTCAGCTGTGAAGTTCAGCCGACAGAAATTAACACTGCCAAAAAAGATGGGGTGTTTTTCCTCTTACGCTTCAGTGCCCCAAACCTGCTGTGTCTGGAACAATGCTTGTACCAGTGCCAAAAGAAGAGAAGGGTAGATGGACATGTCCAGGGCAGAGGGAAAGGTAAAATGACTGAAGGAGGTCTGGTAGGTTTTTTTTCTGGCAAATTTTATCCCAGCTTCTTCTGCCTCTTATCGTGGGCCTCATGTAGCCCTCCAAGAGATTAAAAACAAACTTGAATAATTAACTGTCTTTTTACCTTTTAAAAAAAATCTCATTTTGATGTTCCTTCATCACTTGCTTACAACGCAGATCTCAAATCTCTGAAATACAATCTTCCAGTTAGCCTTATCAGATTGAATGAAAAGCTGTTTAAAACACAAACTACCCGGGAATCAATGACAGTCAGAAAACTACTTATCTCCCATTCTTTTTGGCACCCATTGCTTGTGGATACACAATGAAGTGCTGCTTAAATCCTTTTTTTCTTCTCCAGTACTGAGAAATACAGATTTTAATTGTTCTGTTTTTCACACAGTGTTTCTTTTACGTAGTTCATTTAGTCCTGGCATCCTGCGTGCTTTGTAATTATTGCAGAGGCAAGAAATCTGACTGAGGTATCCTTTATTCAGTTCCTGTGCTTTTGCAGGTCAAGGCTGTGCTAGCCTTTACACAACCAGCACAAACTGGCTGTGAGTAATTAAGGGTGCAACACAAGGAGAGGTCTACTCACCTCCAAACAAATGAGATGCAGGAGCCTCATTTTCAATAGCACTGGAGGAGTTTGATCAGCTGAGGAAAAACACTGTCTGACTGGTGCCTGCAGTAGTAGGAAACTTAGTTCAAAAGATCCTGAAGTTAAAAGGGCCTTCTTAGAAGATATTTTCACTACAGTTATAAGAAAATGCTATTTCAGTAATGCCTTTTCTTTTTAGGATATTTTGTTATACCCATTGCACTTCATATGACTTTTTGAATCTGTGTGAGAAACCAGTGTCTTAGTATAAATAGACATATATCTGTTGTTAGAAATAGTTGAAAATATAACAAAATATTTCCATCAAAATTATTCTCTGTGTCTCTGATTTTAAGTATCCTGAGAAATCATTACCAGTCCTACTTATGAGTTCATTGTACTAGGATCTGTTCCACCTCAGACATTCGTCTATAAATCTGTAATACAATCATGAAAGCTGTGCTAAAGGTTGGGTTTATTAAAACTTCCCTTCCAAATCAAAATGATGAATTTGGGTCTTAATGGGATAGTTCATTTAAACAAATTAAAGACCATTTAAACTGTTTTTTTAAAAACATTACATTCTACTAGGTTAATTGTTTCAAAGTTATTGTTTAATCTGTATGAATTGCCGAGACAGAACGAGGGTCCTTCATCCTTTCTTACAATTAATCTTCTGCTGTGATAAACTGCTTTGTCTCCACTTGTAATTACCTTCTGTAATTGCCACTGCCCCCTCTTGTAATATTTGCCTGACAGACTGAAAGATAATATATGTTTAATGATTGTAGCACCTTTAATATTTGCTGTTGTCAACAATACAAAGCTCAACTGTGTAAAGCTATACTGGTAATGGATAATGCTTTTGCTATTGTGCTGCTAGTAGTGAATTGTTGTGATGCCTTTCATCTGCAAAGGCTGGCAAGACTTTCAAGTGTGTCTTCCATGAGAGGACTATGGCACACAAGACCTGACGGTGGGCCTGTGTGGTCACGAGAATGGTTAATATATCTGGCTGGGCTGTCGGACTCAGAAAGGGCTGCTAGAACCAGTGTCAGTAATCATCCCTGAACCAAAGCACCTGCCAAACCTGGGCCTGGTTCTTCTGTAGGTGACTGGTGAGACTTCTGGAACAGGGTGCCACATCCACCCTGCGTACTATTCCCAGAGCTTCCCAGGCCCTCAGGCTCTCTGTGGCATGGGGATATATATCTTGTGGCTTTTGGCTGTGTGAAGATTTATAAGTTGTGGGGTCACCAAACCTGATGTCTTGTCCTTGCAGTATAGAGGTTCTTTTGCAAAGAGCCTGTACTCTGTTCCAGCTAAATACTTGATTCTGGTAACTAGCCCCATGAGTCATGTATAGAGGAGATGCCTGACTGTTTCTGGGTGAATTACCTTATCAATATTAATGTGTGCTAAGAATGTTCATAAAATTAAAACTTCTCCTTATCCACCTTCAGTACACCATTCTTAATCTTGTTCTTTGTATTTCTCTGCTATTAAGTTAAAACCTTGTACTCTATATAAACGAAAACCATTAACAACCCGTCAGACTGGCAAAATTAAGTTATTTCTCTTTCTTTCAGGGCTCTTCCTGCATTCTTTACAACTGCAGTGTTATAATGGTGTGTTTTGAGGCTGAACTTTCATTCAGTGTAATTTCTTTCAGCTCTGTTTGTAGTATAGAGAATGAAATAAATTGCAGAGAGAAGCACTACAAAATTAGCTTAACTCTGGTGGCACAGGATCTGCAGTGACCACTGACTTTTCATTACTACCCTAGATTGAGCTTTATTGCCCTAGTTTGAGCTAGCTTCTTATGTGTCACTTTGAAACTAGAAATTATCTTACTCAGTTGGGCTGCAAGCATAAGAAACTCACTTGAACTCTTGTAATACTTATTAAGTCATTCCAGTGTGATCTAAATTTAGTGTATAATCAGTAGCATGGCACTGAGTTGAAAAGTCACATAGCAATTTTTTTGCTGTGTTTATTTGATAGTTGCTTCTCTTGAAGGCGATCATAATCATATTTACACTTCCTCTGCTAATAGTTTTTAGGCATGGACCAAAACTCCTTTTCCTGATGGCTTTTTCTTCCATTGTAAAGTTATGGTAAGAATTTTGCAAAAGCTCAAAAATATTGTGCAGATAGGGGCAGAAGACATGGCTGGCAGCACACGAGCCAGATACAAGTTTTAAAACCTCTCAAGGCAAATTTTTTCTTCAAGTTACATGGGTTACACCTTCATTGTAATAAACTCTTTCTTCTGGCTCATGTGCCCTTCAAAAAGTGTCTCCTGAGTCAGCAAAACATTAAAACTACCTGGCATTTCTGCTGCTAATCCAAAATACTGTTGGCAAACATGCTTCACAGACCCTTCAGAGACCCTTTTTACATCAACACGGCTGGTGGGGAGAAGGCAGTGGGCAGTGTAAGGGCATTTGCTATCCTGGTAGGCAATCCTTGGTCATGAGTCAGAATCCCAAAGTCTCTCTAAGTCTTTAGCCCAGCCTCCTCTGATTAACCATGTGTCAGAATGGTGATATGAGGTCAGATTACACCTTCTTCCCTGCAAAGACAGAAGTGGGCATCTGGCACTGCAGGCCAAATTTGTTTTTTGATGTCACAGTTTTTCCTCACGTGCTGGCCCAACTCGTGACAGCCTCATGAGTTTTCACTGATCTTTTGTTCGGTTTTTTTTTTTTTTTTTTTTTTTTTTTTTTTTTTTTTTTGGTTTAATTCTTTGGTGCCTCTTTTCCTATATTTAATCAAATTCAAGTTCATTTCCCTTACACCAGGGGCTCTGAAACAGTCAGTCCTATTTTCTTACTTTCTTTTTGTGTCATCCTGTGACAATTAACTCCACGCATGAGATAGTTAAGAAGCGTCTACAAGGCATGTGGGCTACAAAAGAAAAAAAAAAGAAAAAAAAGGTAAATATTAAGTGTTGTTTATTGGTGAACCATTTAGTTTACTGGCAGCAGGTCATGAATTAAAAATAAAAACGTTTCTGGATTAGAGTAGACAGAGACAGCTTCTCCTCTCTCTTTTCTATCTGTAGCTAGTATGCCTACATCCAGGAAAATTACTGTCTGTAGCCTACTAATAGACATGGGGCGCCCTTTGAACTGCATACTGTATATGAATGGCCCTACAGTGGGTCTACTGGGATGAGGCAGTCACGCCAGAGGGTTACTCTGTGTTCTAGTAACATATTCTTGCATGTACCTGCACTCTGTAAAATAGACTGCCAAAGCAGATCTATCTCTGAGGCTCCATGTGGCACAAAGGAATAAGGGGAAAAGCAGCTATCTGTATTCATCACTCCATAACAGCAGGTAGTTGAAGGCAGAAGAACCTCAGGGTTTAATGTGACAAATGCAAGGAGGTAGGTGTCCCTGTAATTTGGACAATAGATGGAACCCTTTGTTTCTTTCTTAAAAACATCTTCTGCTGCTGTTTCATAAAGCAGTGAATCTGCAGGAGGAGGCTGACAACAGTGTCTGTGCTGCTTCCTAGCCAGCTCAGAACAGGAACCTTTCTTTGTTTTCTTTATGGTACCACAGTGGAGTGCAACGGGACACGAGCCATAAATCTGTGTCAGTCTAGGGTGTGCTGCGATTTTCACAGGCTAGAGAGTCACCTCGTCCTCTCAGACACATTACATGAATAGGCTGCTGTATTGAGTTTGTGTAGCCAGGTTTTGGTAGTGGGGGGCTACAAGGGTGGCTTCTGTAAGAAGCTGCTGAAATCTTCCTCCACGTCTGGTAGAGCCAATTCCTGGTAGCTTCAATAATGAATGTGCCACTTGCCAAGGCTGGGTCAGTTGGAAATGGTGGTAACACCTCTGAAATAACACATTTAAGGGAAAAAAATCATTGTGCAGGCATAATTGTGGCCAGAGAAGAGCAGAGTGAGAATACGTGAGAGGAACAGCTCTGCAGACACCAAGGTGATTAAATTGGTAAATGATCTCTCCATGTCCTTATCTCAGCTCAGGAACTTTTGTTATATTTCCTCTCCCCTGTCCATTTGCAAAGGGAAGTGATAGAGAAGCTTTGGTGTGTGCTTGGAATCCAGCCACGATTAACCCACTACAGCTGCCTAGGCAGGGTGTTGCATTTGGTAGCCCAGAGGTCTGTTTTCTCCTGAGCTCCTGGCAGGCAAAGGTGACTATAAATGGAACTGAGTTTTCCTGTATTTCCCCTCCTTGCAGGTTTAATTGTCCCTGGAAAGCTATGAGTTTTGTCCCTCGATAGTTCCCTATTACACCTTGATGAAGACATGTATGCACAGAAAGAGCTTGTGCTCCTTCACTGACTTGATCAGGATGGAGGGATAGCTGTGGCTGGCTCCCTTTAATGACAAGCACTCCTGACAAGCTCTCTGTGGGCTCTCCTCTAATGATGCTGTCTACTAAGCCCAGCTCCTACCAAAAAGCATCCTGTTCTCAACAATTACTGGTCAATCAAATGTAACACACGTCTAATTTCTGTTCATTCACACCAGTGGGCTCCTGGTGGGCTCCTGTGTCTTTCATTTGTTGCACAATTAAACGTAATGAGACAGATCAATAGATGACATGCCCATTATTCAGTTCAGAAAATGTTTCTTAAATGAGGTGATTCAGTTCAAATCAGGTACAAGTGTAAGTAGCTCTAAAAGGAATCTGTGGTTGAGTAAAACTGTGCTTCCACTTACAAACACGTACATCATTCACACAGAGGGCTGATCATCAAATGCTAATTCTAATATAAGTACTGACAGGTTTTCATCTTGGGAATCTTTATAACCTTGTTAACAACCTCCTGGGAGGACCTCAACCAGTCACATCCTTGTTGTGTACTCAAAGTCTGTAGTGTCTTGTACAGCTCTGGATTTTAAGTGCTACATTTCTTCCTCACGGTGCCTGGGCAATACTTCATGAACTCTTAGACATTCTTCCTGTCATGATTTGAAAGTCCTTGCATGTTTCCTGGAAGCTGACTTACCTCTAGACAAACAGTCTTAATGAGTTGAAATAATTTTTAAGTCACTTATGAAATTCTGGGGACAGATATAGAGGTGTCTTGTGGTTCTTTGAGAGTTATTTATTCCCAGATCACTTGGGAGTTGCAGCTTTTGAGGACATATGTATTAAGTCAACAGAGTCTCCAATGAAGTCTCTAAAGAGCAGCAGAGGAAGGGTTTGTTTTCAGAAGAACTGTGCAATCTCACCAAAAAAAATACAAGATGAACTACAAGCCAAGCCTGCTGAAACACTTGTGTTGTGGCAGAGGTAGGTCTGCACAAAAGGTCTCACAGAACAGGTAGGACAGCAAAATAGTGTGACTCAGAGCCCAGAATTATGAACACTGCCTGAGACTCAGCTCATCATACTAATGCTCCAGGCATATGTCAGAACAGCCATCTCTGGGCTGTAGCTCTGTCAGAAGTTATAAATTGGATCTTTCTTTGGTGCATACTGAGATTGCATCAGAAAGGACTGACCCCTTAATACTGAAAGGTCACAGATACCAGAATCTGAACTGCTGAAGAGATTTCTAATGTGACTTACGGATTCTGCAGTATTATTACATTTACTCAGCAGCTCTGACAGCTCAAGATTGAAAGCCATATGGATAATATGAAAACAAAGCAACAAGCAAAAATGTTTTATTTCTGCTGAAGGGTTTTGTTCAGTACATGATAAATTACTATAGCAAGTTCTATCCTTCAGCCTGACTTTGTGTAAGTCTTTGCATAGATTTTGCTTTGCAGTATATTCATGGGAAATATGTCCCTAAAAAGCTGTTACTTGTCAAGTGTTTCCTTCTAGTAGATGTTTTGATGACAGCTATGCTAGAACCACTTCTGTTGTCAGTCTTTTAGGTCTGAAATGCTGGTGTGAAGGTGCCTTGTCTACATGAAATGCTGTTCCCACTTCTACCCCCTGTTAGGTCTTGGCTGCAGCCTGTGTTACCCAGACACTGACCTTAATGTTTAGAGTTTTCTAGTGACCTTAAATTAATTGCATATTGTTATCCTTAGTAGAATGAACAATGAAGATAGACCAGAAAAATAAACGTATCTACAGCAATTATTTATGCAGCAAATTATGTTGCTAGTATCTTTGTTGCTTTTACTTTTTGGGTTTTCTATAGAGATTGAGTTAAGTAGAGAAGTCTTGCGCTGGCTAATGCACAAGTGGAAAAAGATAATATCCCTTGGTTTGTTTTTTATAGTCAATTCTCATTTACCTCAGTTGGATTGTCTGAGTTGTGAATCTGTCAGTTTCATGGGTAGCGGATCTGCTATCCTAGGACAGTACACTGATTCATGACCAGGGCTGTTTTGCTTTCAGAGTGAACTCATCACTGGAAGCAACACAGCTGCTGCCTCTGGAGCAGCTGACTTCATGCTACAACAGCTTGGGCAGATTTGCAAGCTGTTTCCAAGACCTGGATGTCAGGGAGTCCAGTGCTGGCTCCTTCTCTGTTTCACAATAGCTCCAGTTTATGAGACTGATGAGCTTCAGCAGCCAAAATGGACCTGCCTCTTTATGAAATGACTGTTTTTGTACCACTTCCCAGGCAATGGTCCTTGTCCAGGAGGATGATTCAGTAGACTGCAGTGTCATATGAGTACATCGATCCTGGTCAGTCTACTGGATCACCTGGATGAGGAGCACTTCCTGTGGGAATGCTGCGGCTGGCATGAAAGGCTGTGCTGGAGCCAAGGTGAGTTTGGCTCTGACAGACTAGTACTGCTGATGCTGAACTGGGATGCAGGATGCAGTAGGCAGAGAATACCTTTGAACAAACTAGCTTCTGTCACTCTAGCATGCCTTAAATAGATGCAAGCCTGCCAATGGGTTTGTTTGTTTCCAAGCAAGCCTTCTGTCTGTTCACTGGCCTAAGCAGTATGCGGTCTACTACTCCCTTGCTTGTGGTATTTCCATACTATCCAAGCATTTAGGCATTGACTTACAGTTTTCCTTTTCCTTAGTTTTTTTTGGTAAAGTACACTGAGATCCACAACTAAACAATATTGTATATTCTGCCTCTCTCTCCTCTCTCTCTCTTTCTGACTTCCCAGTCAGTCACTTTTTAATACTTCCTCTAAACCTTTCATGCCCTTCCTCAGTTGTTTTTCCACCCTTAGTGCCTTTTCTTTATTAGGACAGCCTTTTATTTTTTTTTAAGTAGCTGGTGCCTACATCACCAGCTGATCCTTTTTCTCATTCCTTTTCCAGCAACCATCCCAAGCCTCTCCTTATCATGGGTAAGCTCTGATTGTAATTGGAAGGTTAGCTGATCTATGAATCCTTGACTAGGGCCAGGGAAGTAACTGCAAGCTCAGCTTTCTGTTACTGAAATGCATTTCTGTATTTCAACATTTGAAGAATACAAGACCTCTTACCTTCCTTTGCCAAAATCAACCCTTGTACAGCAAGGGATGGATCCTGAAAAAGTGAGATGGAGGTCACTTTTTTCTCAATATAATTGCTAATTGAGTATTATTTCATGTTGTCACATTCTGAACAGAAATATACCAACATGCTTTCCTAGTCAGTGTGCACAAAAGCTGAAGTATGGACCATGCTTTTGAACACAGAAGGGATGCACTTTCCCTGTCCAAAGTATTGCCTCCCTCACTGATTTCTTCATGAGCTCTTGTGGCTGAAGTCTGATAATGCTCACTGCTGCAGGAAACCCAGATATGGCAAAAAATATGCAAATGTGTGGGTAGTTGTATCAGAAAATAAAAATGTGTTAGAAAAATTGGATGTGGTGATCACTATTTATTGCTGATGTTTGTGAAGAATAAGATGACTGAACAGTAAGGATTTGTGATGCAGGATCCTTCAGGCATGTCATCATACCTTGAAACACACTGCATTGAAAAAGATCAAAGTGAATCCTCATACTAACTCCTTCAGTCTTGAAGACAAAATTGAATGTTTAAATTCACAGCTCATGACTTTCCCTGTCTTTCCCAATCCAATACAATGTGATTTCAGCAAGGTCACTGAAAATGCAGCAATGTAAAACTAGTATCTGATGTTTAAGCCAAGCCCAGCTGTAGTGATTAATGTTTATTGTTACTTGCAGTGATGAAAAGTAAACAGAAATTGTTGAAAAAGCCTATTTTAATTTGAATTAAAAATATGAAGCTATTTTAATTGAAAAGCTGAATTTAAAGGAAATTAAATTAAAAGCAGTTTTTGAAAGTACCTCTGATGAAAAACTTTATTTTTTGAAAATAAAGCTTTGCTGAAAGTCCTTCCTTCCTTCCTTCCTTCCTTCCTTCCTTCCTTCCTTCCTTCCTTCCTTCCTTCCTTCCTTCCTTCCTATTTCATTATNCTTCCTTCCTTCCTTCCTTCCTTCCTTCCTTCCTTCCTTCCTTCCTTCCTTCCTTCCTATTTCATTATGAAATATTTTCTAATTAGATAGAAATGTATGGGCTTGTTTCAGAAAATGTCAACCATTCACACTGAATTGTCAGGAAGGGCCATGAGGGTCCTGATGGGCTTCTGTGTCCACGTCTGCATTTACCCTCTTGCACCCCCAGGACCCTTCCTATTTGTCCACGGCTCAGGATCCCACACCAGCCCCTTGAGGTTATCAGCCCCTGCCCTGGTGATGCTGATTCTGCAGCAGAGATGGTCTCTGGCTGCCCACAACCTGCCCTTCTTGTCCACTGACAATAAGCAGGATCACTGCCACCAATGACAAGCACTGTCGTAAAAAAAGTGAGCTACCAGCAGCAAGAAAAAGCAGAATTTGCTGTAAATCAGTCAGTCATGCAAAGTGCATGGCGATAGTCTGTGTACGTAGGTGTATATTTGTCTCAGAAATGAACGGACATGGGAAGGAAAAGGTAGCCTGCACTAGAGGAATGCAGATTATACATGCATTTTTGTTTTATTCTCCTTGCCCTTTTCCAATGAAAATACATAAGCATGAGTAACATTAGCTCTGTCACACTTTCCTTGAAGCAAATGAGATGCTGTCCTAGCACTGTTGTTTCCATCCTGTGTTGAGTCATGCAGTGCGGACACTTTATCCTGCCTGTGTCTCTGCTGTAAGACCACAGATCATGTTATCACTTTACAAATATAGCATATTATTACATCTGGAAGGCTAGTCACGCTGTGGGGTTCAAACAGATCTGGCTGGCCATGAGCTATACTATGCTATAAACAACCTCAGTGTCCCACGTTGAATAACTTCAGAGCACACTTGGGAGCTCTGGACACTTGCGTTCTTTAGTAGTAGGTAAGTGACAGTTTTGCTGATTATTGTGTTTCTTCAGATGTGTGGAGTCAAGGTGGAAAATGGCAGGGAAAGTGAGAAATAGTTATCAGGTTGCTGCTATTGTAGTGCGAGTTTTTAAAAACTAATGCATATGGGAAAAATAACTGGAACGGAAAGCATTTAGTCCAAGGCAGTATGTCTGGTGGATATCTTTAAAGACAGTGAGATTCACCCTGTACATATTTCCTCTAAGTAGATTTACACTTGTGACAAATCTGAACTTTATAATTTAGGAAACCTTTCAAGTTTCACTCTGTGACTCAGTTATAATAAACCCTTGCTATTACATCTCAAGGACATATGCTGGTGTGAGAATGGTTTTCAATAAAAAATGGTTTGAGAGGCCAGTCATTTATCTTTGTTGTCTGTCTAAATTTACTGTGGAGTTTAAAAAGAGTTATAGAACTTTAGTTTCTGAAGGCTACTTATAGTTAATCTAACTGGCATAGGAAATACAGCCTGCTACATCTTTTGTGAACACAGTCTATCATTTAAAGTCAAATATTGTCATTATTGTTGTTGTTGTTGCTACCACAAGTATTTATGTGCTATCACTGACATATTACTTTTTGAGGTTAGAAGGTGCTGACCAGCTCTCTTCCTCTCAACAGTAGTTAACTGAGCGGAGTTTTGAGGACCAGGCATGGATGATAATGCTTATTAACCAAAGAGGTAGATCATACCAAAGAGTTTAATTCACTTTGCTCTTCTCAAACAGAAGGTAAATTATTATTCCCAGGGAGAGTTATTCCAAAGGAAGATGTTCAGCTGTCAATGTCACCTGTGTCCCATGTCCACAGGCATGGGAAAATTTTGTGGGAAAGGTGAAGGACACAGCTGTGGTGAGAGAACTGATAAAACACAGATGCCACCTCACAACTCTGTGGTGGGGTTTGGACCATTAGAGATAAAATATCTGGACTGCTGGAGTAGTTGAAAGCAGAATCATCTCTTGTTTGTCTAAATTATCTGCCATCTTAAATCACAGAATTTAGCATCTTGGCAATTGGCTACAAGCATTTCACTCATTATACGACTAATGATCTTGTATCTAACACTGGAAATAGGACTGAGATAGGTCAGATATAAGTTTATGCTCTCCTTCTGCAGTAGAGGCAGGTGACCGTATTGGATTCTTAGATCAATTCATGCAAAATGGCCCCTGGGGAGCAAAAGAAAATGATAAATTTTGAGGGTCTTTAATTAGTGTCAGTTAAGGCAGAGAGTCTAAAATAACATTTATGATGTAGTCATCCACAGAGATAACTTCAGAGGCCTTTCTCTTCAGAGTACCCTCTAAAGGTACACAAAAGGTAAGTAATAGTAGCCTCACTTCTTGGGAATTGTCCTGTAACCTTAAGACAAATAAGAATAAGTCAATGAAACATTGTGTTTAAAAACACAATGGACATGAAACAGGTTTGGGAAACCTGAGAGTGTAATGTTATGCTTAATTAAGATAATCTAATTGTATATGAAAGCCTCAATGTTTCGCTCAGTGCCAATGAGTGCAATTTTATTTGCCACGGTCTATGTATGAGCAGTTAGGTGGGATCTCTCTAATCAGTTCTTAAAATATGCTCTTGGTTTCCCAGGACTCTTTTGTATACTACTTAAGACAATTGTTTACACCTGCTCACTGCAGCTACGTTCATAGATTCAACACCTTTACAAATATGTAACACACTTTCGAGCTTACTGTTTTTCCTCTGATAAGAAACAGTCTCAAAATCATGCCCATTTCAAAAACATCATCCCTCTCTCAGTCTTAAGAGAATTAGACCTCTCCTTAGCAATACCCACTGGAAAAAAAAAAAAGAATGGATTTTTGTCAGAGACATCAGTCCAGTGTTTCATTAGCTTCATTGTCAGTGGAAGAATAATTAGTCAGCTCGCTGAAGTGCTAGGGGAATATATCTGTAATAAATCCCCTTGCATATGTAACATCTATCATGCTTGATGGCAAACATATTAGTGCTACAAGAGTTGAGAAAGTATAAGGAATATTGTAATTCAGCTGCTAATTAATCCATAATTAAAGACCTAATTAATGAATAACCCTGTGAAAAATTGTCTAAAAATCAAGATGTGAAGACTGCAGTGATAAAGAGGACTCTTGTTTGTGAGACTGGTTAATTTACATCTAGAATAGGAGCTGATTAATGAAAACTGTCAGTAAAGCATTATGCTGCAGCACTGGACAAAGAGAAATATGCACATAAAAATGTGTGGAAACCAAGTTCAGCCCTTGCATATCTGTTTTTAATTTTATAGTGTTCATAGCTATTTTTACCTGAAGTGTGAGGTGTAGGTTAATAAAAGATATATTTTCTCTTAGTTGTGGTGTGTAAACAATGCAAAAGTTATTTATTTGTGTATGTCAGATTCTATTTATAACTGTCTCTTTCATGAAATGGCTAAAGAAGAAAACTAAAAAAAGATCTTAATTCATCAAAGCATTCATGATTAAGCTCCATGATACGGAAGGACACTAATTTCTGAAATTAACTTCACTGAAAGTTGGACTAATTAATAGCTTGAAAGTGTCACTGTCTGTCTGTGTTTGTTTATATAGGAGCCAGCTGGCTGAGACTGTACTCTTGAGAGAGCAGGAAGGAACATTTGAAACTCCCAAAACATCTGGGCTCAAGTCCAGGTGTCAGGACTGCTTTCCCCAGCCCTGAAGCAGCTTGTCTCTTTCCTTTTGTGTTTGTTCTGTGGTACAGCTACATCTATTGGATCTCTGTGGACCCAGTCCCCCAGGGGGACACCCACTGTGATCCACTGCATTGCCCTTCCCACATATTCCCCAGGACCCAGCAATCACATGCATGCATGCATACGTATTCTGAAGCACAATCTATCTTGGATCCCGGACCTCAAACTCTCACTCTCAAATCTGCACATTTGGCAAGACTAACGACAGATAAACCAAACAAATTAGCAGGAAGGATAATTCCCTGCTGGTGTAGAACAATAAGAGGTTGTTACTAGCAGCAAAACTAGGTAGGGAAGAGCAGCTTCCCACTCTGCAGTCCTCTCCCATTCCCCAAGTGGCACAGAGAAGCACTACTCCACTTACAAGCTGTGCACAGTTAGCAAAATATAATTGTATACGATGAGCATTGTCACAATCTCTATTGCTCTTTCAATCACAGCATGTTTCTCTAATTTAATCTTTTCCTGATAACATAAAAACTGTGTTCAGTTGCTATCCAAATGTCAGGTTTCCTCTGAATTATTTAAGGACTTGACAGATAAATGACTTGATAATTCTGAAGCACAGTGTGAGTGAACTTATTTCCTAAGAAATTATTTGCAGGATTGGTAGGAAATATTTCACTCACATTTTCCCCCATGTAATCCTGCCAGTAATATTCATTAGATTGCAGCAGATCTCCCACAGTGATTATCTGAAAGAAAAAGGGCCCAAGTGAACCGGGTTGTTAAGCAAATTGAAGAAACCAAAACATTAATAATTTAATAACACATGTAAAGCAGCAAAGGAAAGCATACACAGTGCTGTTTTTTAGGGCAACCAGGCTCCATATGAAATCAGGAGAACTGTTAACAGAGACTGATACTGGCTGGATCTGCAGTATCAAAACTATGTTGGACTCTTTCCAGACTCAAGAGAAGACACAGGTTTTGTTCTACAGAATATGCTGTGTGGACATAAGTTGGCCAGCATTAACACTGGTGCCAGCTATGTTCAGAGGACATTAAACTCAACTATAATAAAGCCAAAGTAATTTTGGCTTATCACTGGCTGTATTCTACCCACTGCAGAGAAGACAAATAATGTTGGTAAACAGGAAGGAACCACAGGAGAGTCGGTAAGTTAATCTTGGCAGGCCACAGAGTAATCATATCTAAGAATACTTCTCTTGTGCTCTACTTTTCAAAGAAGACCTTGCCTTGCCTTTTTTTTTCTGCAGTATGCTTCTCCGTGCATCTATGCATTGATTGGTATTTCTCAGGTGCTGAGATAAGTGCAGAAAGTTTGCAAACTGTTCTTTCAATGAAGTTGCTGATTTGAAAAGCACTTTTTCTCTGTGGAAGGCCTTCCATCCAGAATTCAGTGTTACTTTTAGCTCATATATCCTTAAACTGTTTTTTGAAGATCGGATAGTCCATGGCACCCCGTGATGCAAGTGCAGGTAACTGAGATCAAACTCCTTCAGCATTAAACTCCAGGAGCTGCTAAAAGGCATCTCAATTTTGAAATCTTGTTGCCTCCAGTGTTCCTCCACACCCCAAGTTGGTTACATTTCCAGAGGTATTGCAAGTCATCATTTTCCCCCTTTATATTAAGGTTAAGGGGAAAAAAAAAGAAAAAGAAAAAAAAACAGTCATCAAATGACTGCTCAGGGTTCAGAGGTCAAGTGGAAACAAATACAAGTGGTCACGAGATCACTGGCTGCTATCAAAGATGGCTGTGGAAGCATCTGGCAGGTCTGTGGCAGACCTGTAAACAAGGGTTGGAGATATCAGTAGCTGAAGGGAGCAAGGGCATTTAAGGCACAGCATACTAAACCTCTCCAGTTTTACTGATGAATTGACATCTGAAGTATGCATATATTTGTAGCAACAACATGAATAACAATAAATAAAAATTAATAAAGATTATATACGTTACAAGGTGGTTATCTTCTTTTCCATCCTGTGTATTTTCAACATCTTGCTGAAGAGATTCTGGTTTAGAGCTTCTGAGTACTCCTACCATTTAAAAAAGAACATCTGAAATAGATGCTAGAGATGCTGCTTACTTTTAGGCGAATTTACATAATGTAATAAAACAAATGATAACATAAATGCTAAAATAAAAATAATCCAAGCAGATACTTAGGCAGATGTTTCTACTAGCAATAATATTTGGCGTTAATATTATATCACTTAAATAAAAACATATGATGAGTATCATCCCTAAGATTATGGGTTTTTACCACTTAATTCTCCAAATGCCTAAGAGTATCAATATCATTATACAAATGAGGAGAGTGTTTGATTTTAATAGGCCTATTTGTAGATACATTTAAATGAATAAAGTTTTCTCAAGATTAAGGAAAGGTGTTTCCTTCTTTCTAAGACCAGAAATTGCACAAAAATGCCTGTAAAGGCAGTTTTTCTGTTCTACGCAGGCAGGGATATCTCACAGCAATAGGGCACCCATACCCAAATGTTGACAACGAAAGAGTGCTCTTACAGAGCAAGCTCTTCTTCTCGCCTAGGCTTTTGTGGGGTACACTCTCACTTTGGCCCAGAGAAGTGGCAGACTGTTAAATTCACTTTGTAAGAAGATGGATCTCAGTGTTGAGATGGGGCCTGCAATAGGAAGAATCAGAGAGAGTTGCTTGGTAGGAGAGGGGCTTGGTAAGGTGTTCTAGTGAAGGCACAGGACTCTGGAATGATGGAATAGAGAACATTTTGCAGGCTATAGTATCTTGAACTGAAAGTACATCCCTGGGGAGATGTTTGGGAAAGAAAAATCTGTAGTTTAGAGAGTAGAGGGAAAATTCTAGTTATAAAGATTCCTGTGATTTCCTTATTGATGAAAACTGGGACAAGGTTGACACAGCCTGCTGGTTGAGGAAGGGAAGATGTTGCAAAGGCCATGGTGTTCAAAGGGATTGTTTATTCTCCCTCTTCCTAAAAAAAGTGTAAAGAGAGGGAAGGAGTGAAGCCAAAGAAAATTTCTTTCCTCTGCACTAATACAAGTTTCTCTGGTTACAAACTCTCATACCACTTTGCCAAGTAATGCAATGCGTATTAAAAAAACTCCAATTTTTAAAATTTTGAGATTATTTATTTATTTATTTATTTATTTATTATATTGCCTAAAAATATTTCCTTAAATGTAATATGTGGCTGCTTCTGAAGGGAAAATCTTGCAATGATTAAAACAAAAACAAATGTATCCTGAATAGCCAGCTTTGTTTCTGAGCCAGGAATCATTACAAAAAGACAAGATCAGCTTGACTTCCCAGTTTGTTGCCTTTTAAGGATATTGATTAAGGACTTGCAGATAACTTCTTGGGAGGTGTAAATGGCTAAGGGATAAGATTATTTGCTTCCATAGATAGCACAGAGAACTAGTTTCTCCATGAATGATTCTCTTGCAAATGATATCTTTGCCTCCTTTTTGTCTTCCTGAATCCCTTTCCTCCTGGAAAGTGCTGTACATTAATTATCATACGTTACTGAATAGCCTTGTTTTGTGACCTATCTCACTAATAACTCAAAAGACTGATAAATGTTATAACCATGCATCATCTAAGAAAGGTGTGCTGATGATCTACAGCGTAATTTAGATATAGATTTCACTCAAGGAAGATGACTTTAGGCTGCAAACTCATGTAGTTATGAAGTAGGGTCTTTTGAATTCAGATGATGACTGCTTTTGTGGTTAGGAGTTGTCCTTAAGGAAAGCAAGGTTGCCTGATTCTTGGGTAAGAAATAGTTTTTTGTTTTTCTGCCGTGTGAATGGGTCAGGTGATCGTCACAAGTATGACCAAGGCCTGTCCTTAATGAGCATGTGTAGGTATGGGATGAGAAAGGAGCAATGTTGAATTACAAAATGATGGGGAAATTGGAAGAGGAAGGGTGTTGCAGGATGTACAGCTTTGGGTCAATGATCATATGACTGCTTTGAGCAGAGCAGTAAGGCAAGGTGACCTCTATAGACCCTTTCTAACTTCACTGTGGTTTCTGACAATGGACAAAATTATAATAGTGATTACCTGTGAATAACCTAACTATGGGAAGAAACATCGCTGTGTTTCCAGTTGAAGGGACGAAGTTAGAAAGAAGTGTATGATGAGACTTTTCTCTATCCAAAGGTAGCTTACCATCTGTGAATAACAGATGACAGCTTTGAGTTTTCCGCTGCAGGCCTAACCTGATGTTTGGAAGAAAGAAACCACTACACGTGAACTTGAACATGTATTTCTAGAAATCAAAATCATTATTAGTAGTTGCTTCTTCTGTCATAAATTCTTGTGATGCATGAGTAGGTATCCTGAAGAACTTACACTTAGTATCAGATAAGTCTAGCTTTAGTCAGTTTTCCTTCCTGGGCAACATCTCATCATCAGGAAAATGGTGGTGTCTGAACTTTGGCAAATACATATTCTGCCATCATGCTTGATACTTCGTGCCCATTTTCTAGACAAGGATATAGGATAAAGCACCAGCCCTGTGGAGATTGCTAGGTGACCTTTTCAGAGTTGTAGATGTCAAAAAGCATTTCACATTTGTCCTGATGCATATTTCTAAAGCCTTAGTCACCCTGTAATCTGATCAGGATTTGTGGCTTTGCTCCTACTGAAGAGATTAATTCTGAGGAGTTATGACGGACAGCTCTCACCTCCCACTCAAGTTCCTCCTCTGCTTGGTTTTATCATTGAAGAAAACCCCACTATGCCTTGCAGCTTAGTGCAATATGTGGATAAAAGCTGTATGAACTTTTCCAAACTAGTGTTAATAAATCAGTGTCTCAATAAAGAACAGATGACTTAACCTGTGAGACAGAAAGGTGAGAAACAAGTCAAGGAAAAGGAGCGCTCTCACAGTCTATTCAGACTCTGTGCTGATTAAGGCCATCTAGTTCCAACAGAGGTCAAGTGTCCAGCTGCAACTTCACTGTCTCGCAACAATTCAGCTCCTGCAATAGCCTTTCTACCAAAACACACTTCTATGAATTGGTCTATTAAAATGAATTAGACCCTGCAGAGTGACTGCTGGTCTGCAGTTACTGTGAGGGGTGAAGTCCTTGTCACTGGGTTTCTTTCTCCTGTAAGCAGAGGTGAACATTTTATTTTATGAGGTAAACAGTTCCTGTAAATTAGTAGTGAATATGTTTTAGATGGATAAACCTTTCCACAGAGAATAAGGTCACTGTTTTAATTACACTGCTTTAATGGGGTTTTGACTCAGCTGGTGTCAGCTGTTAGTTCCAGATAGTTTAGGAACTATTTTTGCCTCATTTTTAGTGCTAGCAAAGATAAACAAGCAATAGGTGCAGCTTTATGAACAGCAAAGATAACATTTTATATAAACACCCTAAGACACAGAAGGTTATGTAAATGGAATGATACTGGTCTCTGACCAGTTTCTGAGCCAGTACTTGTAGGTATTTGTAAGGGCTTTTCTTGCTGAGATGAACAGAGGTACCTTTGCTTTGGATTTACCGCTGCATAATGCTTTTTATTCCATGCTGTGCATTTTCCAGAGGACATGAGGCTGTTTTCCTGGCTCAGAATAAATTATTCCTTCATGTGTTATGTACTACAGAGGGATGTATAGGTGAAAGGGAGTGAAAGAGAAAAGAGACAGTTGCAAAGTTACAAGAGAAAACATACTGAGGGGAGAATAATTTCACCTTTGCCCTCGATATTATAACAGAAGGACAGATGAAAAATAGCCCCAGCTGAAGGACGCAATGCTTGGAAAAAATGATCACAGTAGCATCTGAGGAAAAACTTATAGACACGAGCTTGAAAACACACAGGAAAGGAAAGGGAGGATCGCTCTTTAACTGATCAGTAGATGGTCAAGCAGGATTTTCTTCTACTGTTCCTTTATTTTTTTCCCTAAACTTATAAATGGTGTAATAAGTGTGTTCTCTAATAAAACCTCACACAAAGTTTAAATAACTGACTTTCCTCTGTTGGTAATATAGCTACATTTCATGACCTCCAATATAATGTGATGATTGTACCTCCACCAGTGACTCTGGGCAAGAAAATATAGTTTCATCTCTTTTATGAAGATTTGCTTGTGTACTTGCATTAGTAATTTGGTAGGTAATTAGTTTCCTATGTTGGTACTGAACCAATGTAACAGCTTAGTAAGGAGCACCATGCCATATGTCATGTTGTGTTTCACACAGAGCATCATAGAATGGCTTGGGCTGGAAAGGACCTTAAATATCATCCAGTTCCAGGACAGGGATACCTTTCACTCTGTTGCTCAGAGCCCCATCCAGCCTGGCCTTGAACACTTCCAGGGATAGGTAATCTACGACTTGTGAGGGCAACCTGTTCCAGTGCCTTACCCGTCTCACGATAAAGAATTTCTTCGGAATATCTAATCTAAAACTCCTCTTTCAGTTTGAATCCTTTCCCTCTTGTCTTATCATGCTCTTGTTAAAAATTCTGTCTCCATCTTGAAGGCTCCCTTCAGGTACTGGACAGTTGCAATTACCCCAAAGCCTTCTCTCCTCCAGGCTGAACAATCCCAATTCTCACAGACTTCTCAAAGGAGAGGGGTTCCATCCCTCTAATCATCTTGGTGGTCCCTCTCTGGACTGCTCCAACAGGTCAATGTCTTTCCTGTAATAAGGAACATAGAGGAGGATGCAGCAGTCCAGGTTGGGTCCTCACGAGAGTGGAGTAGAAGGGAAGAATCCCCTCCCTCAACCTGCTGACCATTCCTTTTGATCCACTCCAGGACACATTTGGCTCTCTGGGCTGTGAGTGCACATGGCTGGGTCATGGCCAGCCTCTCACCCACCAGCACCCACAAGTCCTTCTCCCCAGGGCTGCTCTCCATCTGTTCATCCCCCAGCCTGCGTTGTAAGGGGTTTTCCTGACCCAGGTACAGCACCTTGCACTTGGTCTTCTCTCACTTGCACTTGGTGCAGCAAGTTGCACTTGTGCCAAGTGGGAAAGTGGGAAAAGAAGCGGGCAATGCTCATAGGCCCACTTCTCAAGCTTGTTCATGTCCCTCTGGATGACATCCCATCTTTCAGGTGTGTCAACAGCACCACTCAGCTTGGTGTCCTCTGCAAATTTGCTGAGGGTGCACTTGATATTTTTGTGTATGTCATAAACTAAGATATTGAATAGTATTGGTCCCAATACTGACTCCTGAGGGACACCACTTGTCGTTGATGTCCATCAGGACTCTGAGCTACTGACTGCTACTCTCTGGATGTGACTGTCCAGCCAATTCCTTATCCATCCAACAGTCCAACTGTCAAATCCTTGTCTAGCCAAACTAGAGAGAAGGACATTCATCTTCCTGTTCTCTGTGTGCCTTAGCATGGCTTGTAGGAGGACCCGTTCCAGGACCTTCCCAGGCACAGAAGTGAAGCTGACAGTTTGGTAATGCCCAAGGTCCTCCATTCTAGCCTTTTTAAAAATAGGTACAATGCTTCCCTTTTCCTACTCACCAGGGACTCACCCTGACTTCTATAACTCTCCTGATATCAGGGAGAGTGGCTTGTCAGCTACATCAGCCAATTCCCTCAGGACTCTGATATGCATCCTGTCAGGCCCCCAAAAGTTATGTATGTTCAGGTTCCTCAGGTGGTCATGAACTTGATCTTGTGGAAGGGAGTTTTCTGTTCCAGTACACATCCTGCAGTCCACCCAGCCAAGAGGGGTGGGAAAAGAGGTTGCCATTAAAGACTGAGAGTACCTCAGCTTTCTCCTTGCCCACTGCTACCAGTTTTCCAGCATTTTATATCAGAGGGGGTACGTATTCTTTGACCTTCCTTTTCTGGCTGACATCAGCTCTTAACTGCATGGAATCTGATACACTGATACCAAGCTGTTGGAATGTGTTTCTATATGCATTGTGGTTAGGAATGGTATTCTCCAGTCTAGCGGTCCCACTCAAAATACCCCAGAAAATGTGATGCTCTCTCACTGCCTGCCTTCCCCTGTAGCAGGATCGAGAGGAGAATGGGAGGCACAAAAAGGTAAAGATCATGGGTTGAGATAAGAATGATTTAGTGGAAACAGCAATGAAATAAAAATCCAAGTTACACCAATACTCAGAGTGTACAGGTTAGGCGAATGATTCACACGTGATTGCTCACTATAAGCAACCTGGTGTTACCAGACTGTGCACTCCAGCAAACCGGAAAAGGCAGGTGTGACCACCTCACCACGTGCTGAGGTGAATAACCTCAGGGTCCTCCTGCCTGCTGCAAAGTCAACCCTGTTTTGGCCAGAATAAGGACATGTTAATAAGTGGGAACCATGATATGTTCACAAAACCTTCCCCATGTCTCTGCCTCAGGTAAAATTTTCGTGTATTATTGGGCTTGTCTTTCAATGCATTTCACAGATAAGCACATACTTATGGGAACACTGGAATTTCACAAATTCCACTGAAATAGGATGGCTTGACGACGTAAAGATCAATACACGAGAACTTCAGATGGAGTGCTTTTGCATGATTTAAAATGAATAAATTCTTTATGAGCATTCATTTTAATATTAGTCACAGAAACTATTAAAAATGCAAAGCCTTTAAAGCTATTTTCATCATTGTTACTTAATCAAACCAGTACTTTTTTGCAACTGTGTCTTTATCTTGAAAAGGAAAAAATATAAGGAATACAAAAATTCAGCGTGTAGCTGTTGCCGTGGATTTTATATAGAAGTCAATTATGTGCTGCATTGATTACTGCCAGCACAAAACCCTAGATAAATTGGATAAGATGGAAAACATACTATGTTAATATTTCTTATCACTTCAGCTCTTGTCCCCAGACGATTTTAATGAAACATGTTAGTTTGAATCTTTATTTTTCTTATGCCTTTTCTGAAGTGTTGGCTTGTTCTTTCAGGAGAAGCTTAATGTCAACAATATGGGGCATCAGGTGATAATATTTGACTTTTCTGTCATAAGAGGACTGTGGGAAACTCGAGTTAAGAAGAACAAAGAACGTCAGAAGAAGGAGAAAGAAAGATTAGAAAAAAGTGCATTGGAGAAGTAAGACAACTTTTGTGTTATTCATTTTAACCAAATCTCTTCTTATTATCCACTAACATTGCCATATACTAAATATAATAAATATAAATATATATATAATAAATATAATGAATATACTAAATAATAATTTTTGATTATTAAAATTTTGGGTTTTGGGTTTGATTTCAATGACTTCTTTCCTCCTTTCCTTACATGACAGCAAGAGAAATGCAGCGCAAACTACACTTGTATTTCATTAGTTCCTACTCTTTCCTATGTAGATTGTGATATATTAATGGTATACTTTATTGTTTACTGTAGACATAAATTGAAGAGAAAAATAACACATTTTGTACCTTTCTATTTCTCATATGCTGCATAAAAATACGGCTTATTAGTTATGGAATTTGTGAACACATGGCCATAAGTTTCAGTACTAAGAAATTCTTTGAGACTTTTTGTTGAGTTGACAGGATAAAGAAAACTAGTTAAATTAGTGGACATATTCAATTGCTTCTGTATAGTTAATAATGAAGAGAATAAGAATTGATAGATTATTTTTTTACTGTTGGAGTATTAAAGAAGGTCTTGATTACAATGCTTACACCCACTGATAATTTTATTGTTTTTANGATCGAGAGGAGAATGGGAGGCACAAAAAGGTAAAGATCATGGGTTGAGATAAGAATGATTTAGTGGAAACAGCAATGAAATAAAAATCCAAGTTACACCAATACTCAGAGTGTACAGGTTAGGCGAATGATTCACACGTGATTGCTCAGATTTAGTGGAAACAGCAATGAAATAAAAATCCAAGTTACACCAATACTCAGAGTGTACAGGTTAGGCGAATGATTCACACGTGATTGCTCACTATAAGCAACCTGGTGTTACCAGACTGTGCACTCCAGCAAACCGGAAAAGGCAGGTGTGACCACCTCACCACGTGCTGAGGTGAATAACCTCAGGGTCCTCCTGCCTGCTGCAAAGTCAACCCTGTTTTGGCCAGAATAAGGACATGTTAATAAGTGGGAACCATGATATGTTCACAAAACCTTCCCCATGTCTCTGCCTCAGGTAAAATTTTCGTGTATTATTGGGCTTGTCTTTCAATGCATTTCACAGATAAGCACATACTTATGGGAACACTGGAATTTCACAAATTCCACTGAAATAGGATGGCTTGAAGACGTAAAGATCAATACACGAGAACTTCAGATGGAGTGCTTTTGCATGATTTAAAATGAATAAATTCTTTATGAGCATTCATTTTAATATTAGTCACAGAAACTATTAAAAATGCAAAGCCTTTAAAGCTATTTTCATCATTGTTACTTAATCAAACCAGTACTTTTTTGCAACTGTGTCTTTATCTTGAAAAGGAAAAAATATAAGGAATACAAAAATTCAGCGTGTAGCTGTTGCCGTGGATTTTATATAGAAGTCAATTATGTGCTGCATTGATTACTGCCAGCACAAAACCCTAGATAAATTGGATAAGATGGAAAACATACTATGTTAATATTTCTTATCACTTCAGCTCTTGTCCCCAGACGATTTTAATGAAACATGTTAGTTTGAATCTTTATTTTTCTTATGCCTTTTCTGAAGTGTTGGCTTGTTCTTTCAGGAGAAGCTTAATGTCAACAATATGGGGCATCAGGTGATAATATTTGACTTTTCTGTCATAAGAGGACTGTGGGAAACTCGAGTTAAGAAGAACAAAGAACGTCAGAAGAAGGAGAAAGAAAGATTAGAAAAAAGTGCATTGGAGAAGTAAGACAACTTTTGTGTTATTCATTTTAACCAAATCTCTTCTTATTATCCACTAACATTGCCATATACTAAATATAATAAATATAAATATATATATAATAAATATAATGAATATACTAAATAATAATTTTTGATTATTAAAATTTTGGGTTTTGGGTTTGATTTCAATGACTTCTTTCCTCCTTTCCTTACATGACAGCAAGAGAAATGCAGCGCAAACTACACTTGTATTTCATTAGTTCCTACTCTTTCCTATGTAGATTGTGATATATTAATGGTATACTTTATTGTTTACTGTAGACATAAATTGAAGAGAAAAATAACACATTTTGTACCTTTCTATTTCTCATATGCTGCATAAAAATACGGCTTATTAGTTATGGAATTTGTGAACACATGGCCATAAGTTTCAGTACTAAGAAATTCTTTGAGACTTTTTGTTGAGTTGACAGGATAAAGAAAACTAGTTAAATTAGTGGACATATTCAATTGCTTCTGTATAGTTAATAATGAAGAGAATAAGAATTGATAGATTATTTTTTTACTGTTGGAGTATTAAAGAAGGTCTTGATTACAATGCTTACACCCACTGATAATTTTATTGTTTTTATTATATTGAATTTATTTTTTCTTTAAGCAATATTTTGCTTCCCATAAGACACTGTTAAATATTATACTGTGTTGGGAAGATTGAAAATCTATGACTTATTAATTTTCTCCCTCTGAGAAGAGAAAAAAGAATAAAAATCACTTCCTGTTTCAAAAATAAAATGCACAGGATTTAACGGTGCCTTTGTTTAAGAACATAATTGCATTGAACCTTTGTGCGGTGTTTCAGCACTCTCAGGACACCCTCACTCGTAGATTCTCACTGTCAGTGCAGCTACCCTGACAACAGAGCAGCTGGTCTAAGAGGAGACCAGGGTAATGTAAAGTCTGACTGTCCTTTTTGTGGAACTTTTCTCTTCAAAACAGCCAGAGTAGCAGTCTTGGATTTGCCATATCTACCAAAGCTTACATTAGAAACCATAATCCTAACAGGAAAAAAAAAAAAAAGGAAAAAGTTCATCCTTCAGGTTGAATTCTCTAGCAAGGATAAGCTTTCTTTTTGGTATGAGCTGTGTCCTGGTTTCAGCTAAAATAGAGTTAGTTTTCTTCTTCATAACTGGGAGTTAGTTTTCTTCTTAGTAACTGGTACAATGCTGTGTTTTGGATTTAGTATAAGAATAATGTTGATAACACACTTGTTTGGATTGTTGCTAAGTAGTTCTTATGCTAAGTCAAGGACTTTCCAGTGTCTCATTCTCTGCTAGTGAGGGGCTGCACAAAGAGCTGGCAGATAACATAGCCAGGACAGCTGACCTGAACATGATATTCTGTACCATAGAACATTATTCTCAGTACATAAATGGGTGGAGTTGGCCAGGAGTGAGTGATTGTTTTTCAGAAATGGACTAGGAGTTGGTCAGCAGGTTGTGAGCAGTTGTACTGGGCATAATTTGTTTCTCTTGGGTTTTCTTTATTATTATTATTATTATTATTATTATTATTATTATTATTATTATTATTATTATTATTATTAATTTTGTTTCTATTATTAAACTGTTCTTTACTCAATGCAGAATTGTTACATTTATTTTCTGATTCTCGGGCCCATCGCGCCATCCCGCCAGGGGGCTGGGGAGTGTGTGTCTGTGTGGTACTTGGTTGCCATCTGGGGTTTAACCATGACAGCTGAGAGATGGATGTTTGCTGTTTCCCTTATATTTCATATTCATATTACATTTCCCTTATGTGGAAAAGACAAGTGAAAGGATTNAACCTAAAAGGAAAAAAAAAAAAAAAAGGAAAAAGTTCATCCTTCAGGTTGAATTCTCTAGCAAGGATAAGCTTTCTTTTTGGTATGAGCTGTGTCCTGGTTTCAGCTAAAATAGAGTTAGTTTTCTTCTTCATAACTGGGAGTTAGTTTTCTTCTTAGTAACTGGTACAATGCTGTGTTTTGGATTTAGTATAAGAATAATGTTGATAACACACTTGTTTGGATTGTTGCTAAGTAGTTCTTATGCTAAGTCAAGGACTTTCCAGTGTCTCATTCTCTGCTAGTGAGGGGCTGCACAAAGAGCTGGCAGATAACATAGCCAGGACAGCTGACCTGAACATGATATTCTGTACCATAGAACATTATTCTCAGTACATAAATGGGTGGAGTTGGCCAGGAGTGAGTGATTGTTTTTCAGAAATGGACTAGGAGTTGGTCAGCAGGTTGTGAGCAGTTGTACTGGGCATAATTTGTTTCTCTTGGGTTTTCTTTATTATTATTATTATTATTATTATTATTATTATTATTATTATTATTAATTTTGTTTCTATTATTAAACTGTTCTTTACTCAATGCAGAATTGTTACATTTATTTTCTGATTCTCGGGCCCATCGCGCCATCCCGCCAGGGGGCTGGGGAGTGTGTGTCTGTGTGGTACTTGGTTGCCATCTGGGGTTTAACCATGACAGCTGAGAGATGGATGTTTGCTGTTTCCCTTATATTTCATATTCATATTACATTTCCCTTATGTGGAAAAGACAAGTGAAAGGATTTGGGATGAAACTTGCTCAAACCTTATTTCTGTCCTAATGTGGACAACGTGTCAACACCCCCCTGCCACACATTTTTTTTTGTTTTGGTTTTCTGTGGTGCAGAAGATAACTTTGAGTTCATTAGTACAAAAGCAAATGATGCATGGTAAATTCTCTCTGCAAGAGGGCAAGAGGGCCACCTCATGTCCTCTGAGGTAGCTAATTTGAACTCCCATGTCTTTTGTTAGTAGCATATATTAAGACTAATTTCTTACACTGACTTGTCTCTTCCACAAAAGCAGTACATTCCGCCTGTTTTTCTGCCCGTGGTTAATTGTTGTAGATACACTTCCATCTGAAAGAGTGGAGTTTCACCACTTTTTCTGCTTTTTTTCCCACCAATGATGTCCAAATTCATTATCTTATCCTCCTGTGCCACCAGAAGATGGGGAATTTGAGATAAAAAGCACAGAAGTAATAGTTCCCAGGTGCACCTACAGCATGCACAAAGGATTTTTGTTTTCTCCCTTTAAACTGCAAATTGCATATTGTGCTTTGCATAGTTGTGCATCTTCGCACACTAAGATTGCTTTCCAGTTAATTCTACTTGTAGAGGTCCTGGAAAAAAAAGGAGGAAATACATTAGACTTTGTCTTCTGAAGATGAGTGATCAGTATCACACCCACTGAAACAAATGACAAAGTTCATGTCCATTCTCACGATTCAGGCCTTATAGAATGGACAAAGCTGATAGAATAACGGTCAAAGTAATAAAAATATTAGTAATAAAATGCTAAATTCAGTAAAAGAAAATCCTCTTCGTTTTATGAGGTGTGAAGTGACCAGTGGCATTTAGGTCCTAAATGTCAGCTCACGTTATTTCTTACGCGCTTTTCAGTGCTCTCAAATGTTAGACCAAAAATATGAGAAGACTTCACTGGTTTTTAGCTTTAAAGTATAGATTAATTTGTATTTCTAATTAAATAATAGAAGTAATGTTTCCATGTGTAACTGCATTTCATTATTTTATGGAGTTCTTCATTAACTAAATTCAGGTATCATACTCAGAGATTAAAATTTTACTATTGTCAGGTAGGTCCACTGAAATCAAAGCAAGTACATACCGTGCCACAGTAAGAAAGTGTTTTGAAAGTACTTTGATCCAAAATGATAACTCCCAAAAGACATTTAGAGAGGGCACTCCCCTGAAATGAGGACTGCATCCCAGCATTTAAGATTTTAGACACTTTCTTTTGCCAGAAGTCAGAGTGAATTCCTAAGTAGGGTTGAAATTAATAAGAGTTTCTGTGCAAATACACTCATGAGACAGAGTTTGGAGTCTGTCCTTTTGAGGCTGCTTTTTTTTTATTTTTAAATTTTTTTTTAAATAAACCCCAGGTTTTCTCAAGGAGGTTATAATTTGCTAATGCCTTCGAGATTGCGCAGTTCCATTATATGCAGTGTTACTATGTAAAATGACCTGATCATATGCAGCGAAATGTAGTATGTATTATTCGAGGACAAACTCCCAGTTAACCTCGAGGGAACTCTTTTTTGCCTTGGGGCAAGGTAATTTAGTTCATGCAGCATCATTAAATAGTAACTTGTAAGATATTTCTTGAATGAAGATTTTCTTAAGAGGAAAATCTCACAAATAAATTAAAAGCTTCAACGGTGCATTAATGGTGAGGGCTTGTAAAGATTTGTTTACAGGGCAGATGTTTAAGCAACTGGCCAGTGAAATCTGGTTCTGGACAACCAACTACTGAGAATACTGGCCTTCTGAGGTACTGGTATCAGATAAATTTTTGTTTTTGTGGGATTATGAAAGTACGGCAGTTTAAAGAACACACATAAACCAGCAACTGAATATAAAAGAAAAAGAAACAAGACGGGGTTTGTTTGGCTTATTTTCATTTTACTTCACATTCTTGATCCCATCAGACAAGCCCATTCGAAATCTCCCATAGAATATGAAACAAACTGTTACAAAATGTGTGCACTGTGCTGAGATTTTCTATATGTTTATGAAAGTGCATATTATTGAAAGAAGTTTGTACTGTTATAGCACTGTTTTATGTTTAATCTTCTAGAGTCTGGTTGTGGGGAACAATAAAAGATTGTTCAAAATCCTGAATGTTGTCAGATGAACTTGATGTGATACGATGATTTTCCACATTGAGATTTCTTTTCTACTTGTTTTCTCTTCTCTCTTTTTTCTTTTTTTTTAAGGGAATAAGAACAAAAGTTTACAGTTAGATTTTTTTTTTTAAGGATTGCAATACATTTGTCATTTGTGTGAAAAGCAGGTAAGATAAATCTGAAGGCTAACAAATTAAGCATTCAAGTGAGGAAATGCCAGAGCTGTTTGCCCAGATTAGCTATCTAAATCTTTGCTATGAAATGGCACAGCCTGCTCTGTCCACCCACAAATATACAGCAAAAATAAAAGTTTGTTCAGCTACCTCTTCCAGTGTGTCTCTGCTCCAAAAATTTCTTCTCAAGGTCTGACTAATTAAATGTGCATGTATTACTTTTTGAGTTATATGCTTCCTGAATATTAAAAGTAAAAAGCTAAAAGCAAACTGCACTCTGCAGGCAGACTGACTTTTTTTCCCCAAAAGGTTACATGTTTGTTCAACAAAAAAGTTTTGCCTCTATCTCTCTGCCAAACTTCAGTGTTATAACTCTATTTGTATCAGAACTAAGATTTTATTTGTTAAGTTTATCTTTATTCTCCTACTCAATACCCAATGCAGAACTTTTTCCAAGCAAGTCTAAAGCTAAAGTTGAGAGTTCCTTGGCCCCAAACACAAATTATAGGCAACAAGTGTGGTTTTGATCTGCAGCACTAATAAATATACTAAGTTATTTGCCTTTGTTTGTAGGCACTTGTGCATACAGACTGTGTGTCTAAAGTAATGCACAGAAGTGCATTGTAAGATAAAAGCTGTTGTTTAGCCACAATCCTTTAAAACGGAGGGAAGAGCCTGGCAGTGATACTGAAATTGAATCAGTCCAATTGAATTTGAAGCAAATGTTACTCATCCATCAGGAATATTATTCTGGGCTGAGCTCCAGTTTTACTGCGATGCTCTTCTAAAAATTCCATACGCTTATTTAATGATCTTGCATGGCTAGTGATTCTGTTTTAAACATCACTCAGGAGTTCTCAGCTGGTGTCACCATGTAGTGTCCTGGTCAATTCTTCTGTCCTGGTTTAGAGGAAATAGTGCCATCTAACGAAACTCCGTTTCCTTACCTAAGAATCGTAGCTTTTCCCCAAGAGCTTCTAAGCAGACATATTGAGCAGAGGGAAAGTGCTGAAGGAAGAGCAATTCAAAGAAACCCAGTTACTCCTCATTTGCTTCCATGGCTCTGAAACCCCTACCAATGCACACTTCCTTTCCAAGCTGGTTGCTCCTTTGAAAGGTCCAATCAGTGAATTTATTGTACAGCAACTCTTTGCATCAAGTTGATTAGGTGCAGAATTTTGTTGGAGAAAATAAAATTTCAAGCAGGGAACTCTCATGTCCTTGAAAAGAAATACGTATAATAACAAAAAAATTATATGCTGTGAACCTTTTTTCTGAATGTATACTTCAATAGTGAAGTAGCATTTGGGAAATGATTACCTGAAGAGAAATTCAGCATTAACTAAAATGGAAGCACTTGAATCTTCTATTTCCCTGCTGATCCCGTTTCATAACTATCGTGAATTGTCCTGAAAGCTTACTGGAAAATGGCAATGTATTGGAAAATAGCTTGCCAGAGTAAAATTTCCCCGATACCACATACATCTGCCTTAGTGACAGATGCGCTTTTGTGTTACAGATATGTAAGTATGAAATGTAACTTCTTTTTTTGACAAACATAAGCAGTATGCAACAAGTCTTTTTTTTTTTAATTAGTGGAACTATTTGTGTGATTGAAGTGGAAATACTGGAGTTGTTAGCTGATTTAGGACCTTAGATATCATCTGGCCTGTTGTCCAGGAAAAATATTTTTTGTGTTCATATTCCTACATAAATTAGGTTTGACTTGACTATCTTCAACTTTCTTAATACTGAAAATGATTGCTGTTTCTTTAATCTGACTGAAACTATTTGATCAAGGCGTAAAGGAAGGCAAAAACATTTTATTGTTAAATAGTATTAAACAGACATAAGCTTCAGGAGAGCTGTGATATTGTAACTCATTTGTCATCTGTGAAAATGTGTATCTGGAGCAGCAGGAGTCTTTAAAGTGTCAAGACCAGAAATTTAATTTCTCTAAAAACATATTAGTATTTAAAATATTATTTTATTTGTATGGATTTTTTTTTCTTTTTGCCCCACTGGTTTAGAGGCCTTTTCTTTTAGGTATCTTTCCTGAAGATTAATGTAATAGCCTCCAGATATGATAAACGTGGTGGAAATTCTGTCTTATTTGAAGATTGTCACCAAATGAACACTTAAAAAAGGTCTTTATTTTTGTAATGATTCCATAAAAAGTACCATCACCTCAAATTTTTTACAATGACAGGGCAGAATGACAACCATGTAGCCAAATAGATCCCTTTGGTTTGATCTCAACCGAACCTGTAAATTTACAGCTTTGTCATCTTTGCTTCATGATACACACTGGCTTGATATAAGTCGCAACTCCAGCCCGGTAAAGCTCATAGTGATTAATTTCGTTAGCGTGTAACCCAAGAGTACAGGCAGGTGTTGTAAATTATTAGACCCCTTGCCCATGGGAAATATAATGTTTTCATTCTGAGATGTACCGTACAAAGTTATGCACTTTTGTTGCTTCATTAGTAATTCTCTTTCCATCTGTTCTAAATGTGCTTGTACACAATGCTTGCATTCTTTAAAAGCTTAACAGAGCATGTTTCCATTAACTTAAAGTATGAGTGAAAAAGAAATTTGACATAGGACTTCCGTATCAGTGTGCAATATAGATGCTGAATTCCCTAGCAGGTTTAATTTTTGACCCCTCTCTTTCTTCTGAGACAAATACTTCACTGACTGATTTGGTTAACAGCCATTTTTGCTGTATGCATTATATTTTACTTGGCGAGCAATGACTTCCTGAGTTTTGTGTTTTGTATATGTTATCAGCAGATTGTCAGGGGGCAGTTTGTTTTTTTCAGCTTTAATGTATCTCCCTTCTTACCATTTTTTATGTTTCTTGTTTGGAGAGAGTAAAATTTTAGGTCTGAGCAGTCTGCTGTAGTGTTCCTGGGGTTTACCTAAGAGAGCCAGCACTGATGCAGCTTACTTTTTATTGAATTAGACTTTTTGACCTCTTCTTTCTGTTTTTTAAATTTCTAACCTTCTTAGAATTTATACAGTGAGGAATAAGTCAGTCATTTTTTGTGCTTGAGAAAAGAGCAATGGATACAAAACCCCCCCATTTTGTGGGCAAGTTTTTTCAGTGCACTAAATTATGCACGGAATGAAATACTTATTGCTTTGATAGAAAATGAAGGAATTCCATGGAAATGAGAGGGTGGTAATGCAGAGTTAAATTTCACAGAAGGACAGAAAAGCTATATGTGGAGGATTGGAGAATGTGAGAAAGAGCAGTACGGTAGTGATAAGTAAAACTTGGAATATTAAAAAAAAAAGAATTCTAGGTGTTTGATCCTATGGTCCTTCTGCCTCTTAATTGTTCAGATAATTTTATTCTCTTCCTTGAGATTCAGTTAGCACCCTCCCCATACCACTTCACTTCTCAGCAATACAGAGCTTTTATAGTTATTTAGCTATGCTTCCTGATAGACAAATTTTGGAACAAAATATGAGTAGTTTGGGACTGTTTATTTTTCCTTATGGTACATGAAAATATTGTTTTTTAGCTTTTCCTAGTGATCTCTTGCTATTACAATGTCCACACTCTGGTGTGTTGGCAATTTCTGGGTTTCAAATGACGGGTCGAATAGTTGAGATCAACACTAAAAATTGAATTAGCTCATGTGTCAAAGCATATGAAAGTGTTTGAACTAACATGTCTGCTGATATGGAAAACTGTCATCTGAGCCATTCTAGACTGCAGCTGGTAGGGATACCTTTAGCAGGGCTGCTTGGTGAAATCAGGTGTTTGGATATCTCTCCCTCTGTAATAGAAAATTTAGAAATATTAGCTACAGCTTGTTGAGATATCACAGTATGGGCTAAGGAGCTGTATCTGCTTTAACCTATTTTCTTGTCTTTGTCATATCAAGTAAATTCAGAAAAGATTTGTGGAGATATTGTGCATAGTTGGTGGACTCTTCCTTGACTGTGCTAGCATCTTCAGTCCATTCCCTGGGCTGAATGTTTTTCTGTCTGTCCAGTCTTTCTTTTCTGGACTCATTTACATATCACAGCTTGCTGTGGTATGAAACATTCCACAGTGCAGTAGACACTGAGAGAAACTGGGAGATTTATTTCAAATATATTTTAGTATTCTCACACCTCCTCCATTGATACTTTTAATTCCAAGAGTTCTGCCAGATGTCTACTTGTGAATTGCATTCTGATCTCTCTAATGAAAACTGAAGCCAAGAATGAGTAACATTTCTGCAGCTATCAATAACTTCTTTAACTATTCCTTTATTGCTCTTTTCACATTTTGAGAAATTATGGTTCCCGTCACCTTTTTGAGGCTTCTGTCTTCTGATATGCTACAAATCCTTTTCCTACTAATTTGTATAGCTGCAGTAGCTTAATTTCCTTTTTTTTTTTGTGTTAATCACAGCTTATATTTCCTTCTAAATTTTTCGTTTGAAGATAAATACAACCTTATATTTTTAAATTTTTTTTTGTAATTTTTTAAATAAGGGAGAAAGAGATCCTTACTGTCGCCATTAGAATATACTTAGTCTGAGTTTGTGCTGTCTTCATGTTAACACTTTATCCAGTGAGCTACATTTTAACCAACCTCTCTGTTAATTTACCCTCTGAAATATTTGTAGAAGGTGCTTTTCTGTATTTTCCCTTTATAAAGAGGTCTCTTGGGAATACATTGCAGTCATTATTACAGAAGGGGCTTTCTGCAGTTCTCTTATGTTCCATGTGTAGTGTGCTGCTCCTTGAAACTGTCCTCTGGTTGTACCTCTTGCTCCTCTGATAAATGGTTATATGTATTTTCCAAAAGTGTACAAAGTGCCTGCAGTGTGTCCCTGCGCTCTGTATTTGTCTTTGCCATTGCTGTGCTCTCTGCTTTCAAGTCTCTCTAACATCCCCCGAGATTTCTGTAAGTGACACAATGTATACAACTGTCTCAATAAAACCTTTCTATCTAGGCATGCAGTTTTGCTCTCTAAAGACTTATTTTGATAGCATGAAGTCAAATATGACTTTTGATCTATGCGGCCATATTCCCATAAGAGTGTTCTGCGCTGCAGTTTCATACCTTGTTACAAGTGTCCAAAATTTATTTATTTTGACAAGATCTTGGGACATGCTTTCTGTATCCAAGCTTGTAACTGGTTTCTTGTATGAGGCTTAAAACCAGACATTCTGGTTTTAATCCTGACAAATCTGGGAGTCTTTTATGATGGGGCCATGGCATTGGCGGATAGGGGCAAAGCAACTGACATCATCTATCTGGACTTATACAAAGTGTTCAGTGCTGTCTTGCCTGACATCTTTGGCTCTATAAAGGGGGTCCTGGATTTGACGGATGGACCGTCTGGTGGATAAAGGCCTGGCTGGATGGCCGCATGCAAAGCGTTGCAGACAATGGCTCAATGTCCAAGTGGAGACTGGTGATGAGTGGTGTCCCTCAGGAGTCAGTGTTGGGGCTGACACTGCTCAGCATTTTTTCTTTGGTGACATGGACAGTGGGATTGAGGGCACCCTCAGCAGGTTCACTGACAACGCCAAGCTGTGTGGTGCAGTGATGCTGGAGGGAAGGGATACCATCGAGAGGGACCTTGACAGGCTTGAGAGGTGAGTTTGTGCAAAACTCATGAATCTCAACAAAGTGAAGTGCAAGGTCCTACACCTGGGTCAAGGCAACCCCAGGCATATCTACAGGCTGGGAATAGAATTGATTGAGAGCAGCCCTGAGGAGAAAGACTTGTGGGTGATATTTTACAAAAAACTAAACATGAACCAGCAGTATGTGTTCACAGCCCAGAAAGCAACTGTGTCCTGGGCTGCATCAAAAGCAGGTCAAGGGAGGTGATTCTACCCCTCTACTCTGCTCTTGTGAGACCCCACATCCAGCTCTGGTGCCCCCAATATAAAAGCAACATGAAACTGTTGGAGAAAGTCCAGAGGAGACCACAAAGTTGATAGGAGGACTGGAATGTCTCCCTCGTGAAGACAAGCAGAGAAAGTTTGGGTTACTCAGCCTGGAGAAGAGAAACTTGCTTGGAGATCTCATAGCAACTTTCCATTATCTGAAGGGAGGCTACAGGGAAGCCAGAGAGAATCTCTTCTTCAAGAACTGTAGTGCCAAGACACAGGAGAATGGCTTCAAACTGAAAGAGAGTAGGTTTAAATTAAGTATTAGGAAGAAATTCTTTACAGTGAGGGCAATGAGGCACTGAAAAAAGTTCCTCAGAGAAGCTGTGGATGCCCCATTCCTGGAAGTGTTCAAGGCTCATTTGTGGCTGAGGGGGAACTTGAGCAACCTGGTCTAGTGGAAGGTGTCCCTGTCTGCGGCAGTGGGGCTGGAACTAGGTGATCTTCATGTCCCTTCCAACCCAAATAATTCTATGATTCTATGATTCTGTTTCGCGTGACTTTTTTTACATCTTAACATTGCAGAGAAAAATCCCGTGATTAAGTAGTAATACATGTAAAGGTTTTTCTACTTTCTATTTGAACTTTATAAACTTTCATGTAATTATCTTTCTGGGACATGATGTATTTACTTTCTCTAGGGGTGCTTTATTATGAACTTTTTGTCCGTCTTCAGCTGTCAATTTTCTTCAATCCTTTAGATTAAGATTTCTATCAGAGGATGGGAATGACATAAACGAGTCTCATGTACCACAGGATCTAGAATCCAAATTGTGAGGTCAGATTTATGATACAAGAGGCTTTGCAGAGTCTTATTTTGGTGTAAGGAAGGCTTGCTTCTGTTAATTAACCAGTTCTTTAATTGACTAAGTGGAAATAAATCTCTCCTAACCAAAAGTATGAGCTTTTGACAATGCTTAATTATGTCAAATTGAATTTGCACCTGAAGATAGAAAAGAAAAAGTTTGCCTTGAAGGTGATACAGAAGTTACAGTGAAATTGAATCTGAAATCAGTTGTCATGTAATAACTTTGAAGTTATTGGTGTAAAAATTAAAATAAATCATTATACTTGAACAAGAAAGGTCAGGTGAAAAGGGCACTTCTCACTTTTTTCTTCCCAAGGAGAATGTTTTCATATAGTACCAGGTAATTGATTTTGTTTATGCATATAACTTGTTCTGTGAGAATATATTTTCTCTCCTATCAAATTGAAAGGCATAATTTTTGCTCTTTTCCATAACAGTTTGCTCAGTCTCCACTTTTCTGTTATTCTCTGGGTGTCCCTGTATTGTAGTCAGTGAATGAAATCCTGATCATTTGAAATCTATATGTATGTCTAGAAAACCTTAGTGTAACTCCAGGAAGTGCACCTTTTTAAATAGAGATATAAAAAATAGCCAATACCTTAGACGAATAACTGTATTTTGTTAAGTACTTGTGCAAACACAGATTAAGCATTAGAATTTACCTGCCATATTTCTTCAGCTGATTCACGTAAACTTTTTTTGGCACTATTTCAGGATAAAACAGGAATGGAATTTGATACTAGAGTGCCGTAAGAAAGGTATTCCTCAATCAAAATACCTCAAGAATGGCTTTGTAGACGTCAATGAGAAGAACCTGGACACTTATGGAAAGACCCCTCTTCTCAAGAAGACTCATGCTTTGCCAGATGGAGTTAATAAGGAAAAAAACAAGTTTATTTTTCAGCTTTCTGGAGAGCAATGGACGGTAAATATAATGGAAAATACGTTTCTGTTGGTGAAGAGTTTAGGTGTCTTAGACTGTATCTTTTAATCCCCCTCCTTTTTTTTATGGCAAATGCGTATGAAGTTAATGCTTTTTCACAGTGTTAGAACTGATTAAAGCATTTTCTACCTCAGCCTGAACTAGTGATTTAGTTTTCAGGTATGTGCATTTTAAATTCTCTGCTGATACATGTAATTTATCCCTCTCAAAAATTTTGGTGTGAGCGATAATGTTGCAACAAGGTATCTTTTGCTAGAATTCCCCAATGGGTGAAGAGAGGTGAAAATAATGTTTGTTGTCTTATTGCTGTCTTCTACTAATCAGAGATCTGTATTCTTGCTCTAATGGTCTTATAACGCTTTCTCAAGCTCTGCTCAGTTTTAAACTAATATTAGCATCAATCCACAATGGTCTTATTGAAAAAAAAGCACATTTGACTTGCAGATGTGTTTGATGTGAAATACCGATTTGCAGGTAAGATGTGAATTAGTGCTGGCTTGAAATTGAGCTCGTGGTGGGTTAGAGTTGTTCTGAAGCTTTCTAGAGTTGTAAAAGCTTTGATTGAAATGTATTTGGAGAAACACTACTTTATTAATGATACTATGAAATTAAAATTTTGACTTTCATGTAGCATTTTCATTAAAAAAAATATAAGTCAAAATGTTAATTGATAAAAAAGCTGGAATTATTTTTTGATTGACCTGAAGTGTAACTTTACCTAGATTTGATCTTGAATCTGATGGTGTTTTCTTTTTCAGTTTTCATTTTTTTCTTGCTTTAATTTCCTTCTGAATAAATCTAGAATACTTGAAATTTCTGGACTATAGAAAACTCTGGTTCCCTTTCAGCTCTACTAAGGATACTCTTTCTTCAACTGATACAGATCATTGATGTGATAGGTCTGGTTGCTGGAGAGCTATCACATCTCTTCATTCAAGAACTTGGGATTTTGAAAGTGGTGTTTAAGATGCATAGTCAAATACTGCATTCTTTTGGGTATTGTAAACCTTAGTTTAGAGGTACTTCAGGAAAAAAAGAAAAGAGAGAGATTAGAGCTCCTTAGACACTGATACAGTAGCAACTGCAAATATCCTTTGTGCATCAGGGAAGAGTTGCATAATTATACTTTTCTCTTGCTTATTCTCTTTTGCCATACCATGAAAATTTTGCTTTGTCACCATAAGCTAGGCTTTACATTAGGAGGCAAAATCAAACACACGTTTTGTTCTGTTTTCCAGAGTATTAATTTTAATTTGACATTCTGAAAAATCCCATTTAAGAGAAATTGGTGTACTGTTATATACACTATGCCACCTTGAGCAGTACACTCCTAACCACCATGGGCTTTGATATCTCCTTATCAGGTGCTCAGTGTGGCCACATCAAACAGACATCAAGTCTCATTGTCCAGCTGTAGCCTAGCTAAAGTGGGGGTTCTGTTTCAACAACAAACTGTGACACAGTTCAGATGTTTGCAGACAAAGATACGATCACAGATGATTTATTTAGAGATCAATGCTCCTTTAAAATCAAAAAGAAATGTCACTTTCTAACAGCTGAAAATTATTTTAAAATTGTGAAAACTCACTTGACAAAGTTCTGAAAGAAATGTATATCCACTTACTGCAAAATTTTTGTAAAGTTTTTATGTTATACAAATCATACTACTTATTTTGCTTTTTTAAAATCTGAACTGCTGCTTCTGAACCAAAGACAGGATCAGATACTATACTGTTTCCCCCTATTACTTTCTCATGAAAAAGAAAGTAAATCACATTTAAACAAAATTAATTTTCAGACTATAAAACCAATGCTGCACAGTCTGGCAATCTGCACATGAAAAAAATCAGAGGACATATGACAGTATTCTCAGAGAAGCCTTTATGTTGTGTAGCTGGGAGCTGTGGTGTCAATTGCTATTTAGTTTTTTTGATGTGTTTTGCACATAAATACATCTATGAGTTGAAAGTTTTGGTGATTAAGCACTCAGGGACTCAGAGAAGTCAGAGCTGGGATTACCTGTGCAGATTTATGGGCACATAACCAGCTGGATTTGCTGTTGATTCGCCAGTTACCACTGGCAGCAGCAAACAGCACAGTCCTGTAAAGTATCCATTTGGGGACGAGCTGCTGAATCTTCTATCTTCCTTTTACCTGATGAGTATTTCTATTATGTTTCCCCTTTCCTCTCATCAATGAAGCAGTAATATATCCTCTAGACAGTTGATAGCTAAATCTGAGTAGGTTGCTGGTGTGACTTAGAGGTTTAATTTTGAGAACAAGGCCTGCTTCTGGGCTATACCCCTTCTTTTTTATGGATGCTGGGAAGCTAAGTTTCACAGAGGAGTAATCCCCAGCATAGAGATATGGCTTTATCACATTCTTCTCATAGGTCTCAATGTCAGAGTGCCCAGGACATCTAGATGACAAAAATGTAGTCCTGTTAGAAGGAAGCTGCTGCTTTGTCCTCCATAGCTACGGAGCATCTGGCTTACTGATTCTGCACTGCTGAGTAGGAGGGTAAGAAAGGGTTTTGTAAAACACTCTATGATGGAATCATAGAATTATTTAGGCTGGAGAAGACCCTTAAATTCATCGAGACAAATCATTACCCTAGCAGTTGAGGGATGTAGTCAATGCCTTTGGCCAAGCTTCAGCAGAAGTGCTGTGAGGCTGTCTGGCACCTAGGGAGCATGGTCTCCTTATCTCTGAGGATACCCTGCACAGCCAGAGTACTTGTGGGTAGGCAACAATATTCACCCAGCCACAAGAGTTTGGGATAGCTTGGATAAATATTTTGAAAATAATCTAGACCATGCATTTTTGAAAATAATGTCAGACCTTCTTCTGAGAACCTTAGTAAAGGTGAAAATCAGAGCAGATCACACAATTTGAATTCCTAATAGGAATTCCTTCCTTTGAGACCTCATGCCACTTTTTTCCCACCTCTCAAGTATCATGGATATAACAATGTACTTTCATTAGGTGGGGACCCACTGCTCCTTGTATTCGCAAAGTAATTATTTTAACGTATCTGAGAAAAAATAAAGCTCTTTAACAGCAACAAAATAGTGAGGGGAAAAAAGAATAATAATTTATTAATAATTAGCCTTTAACACTTTTTGGTACAATTTTATTTCTAGTGTTCCTGATTATAGGCCTCCTTAAAGGCACATATTTCTGTGAAGAAGATGAATAGAGTGAGTGATTTATGGATTAAAAGCCAAGGAACTATGACACAGTGTTAAAGAAGACAAGGAAGCAGCTCAGTTAGGGCTTTTATCAAAGCTAGAGTGACAGTGAGATCAGTGAAAAGAGACAGGAAACAAGAAGAATCAAGTACAAATCAGGTTTTCTTAGAAGTAAGAATAACATCTTAAACGTGATACAGCTAGCACTGGGCATGTCTTGCAAGGGATGAGTACAGAAATGAAAATTGTTTTGATGCCAGGAAAACAAAAGGAGAAAATATTAGATTGCAACAGCAAATGACACACTACAATGTTTTGTGTAACTCACACAAAAGTAAAAACTCACACAACAAATACCAGGCTAGAGAAATAGGCAAAAGTAGTAGCTAAAGAGACTAGCGCTTGATTTTACAGTATATGAACTCTGAAAAAATTATATTTTCTTTATGCAGATCCATGTTTCCTTGTGGACCAACAGCACTGGAAGTAGAATTAGTATGAAGCCTCTGTGCTTGAAGAACAAGTACTCTGAATCTGAAAGACATTCTGCAACTTGGGTTCCGGTTAACCATGCCTGTCCATGTAGCTAGCTTCAGCCTGCGGGCAGTGGTTGATAACTCCATTGATGAGATAGTCTTACCTTTGTCTGTCAAAGCTCCATCTGGCTGGTGTTGTTTGACAACATCCTTAAGGTTCAGGAGTCCTTGTCTCCCTTTTACATACCAGGCAAATACTTTAGGCCAGAGGCTAGGAAAAGCTTCTTCACAGAAGGAGTGATTGGGCTTTGGAATGGACTGCCCAGGAAGTTGATGGAGTCATGGTCCCCAGAGGTGTGTAAGAAAAGAGTGGATGTGGCACTTAGTGGCATGGGTTGACAAGGTGGTGTTGGGTCATAGGTCGGACTTGATGATCTCAAAGGTCTTTTCGAAGCTAGTTAATTCTGTGATGCTGTGATTCTGCGACTCTAGTGTCTGCTTCCCGTGAGTGTACATTTCTGCCAGCTGGGAACAGTAATGAATTAATATTCATTAATATTAATGAATTAATATTTGCAGTTAGGAAAGAAAAGGGCATACAATAAAAAATGGGCTGGTCTTATAATTGTAGAATTGTAGATTGTGAATGAAATCAGACAGGTTTCCTCTTCTTTTTCTCTTTTAATAAAAAAGGGGCAGAATACAGTTGTATTGCCCCAGCAGTGAGTCTCCTAAATCTTCCTGTGTTTGCAAAACACGTGGAACTTTGACAGCATGAGAATGGTGTGTTGTGCCACAAGTAATTTCAGATTCCCAAGGTATGTTTCAGAAGAAGAAAATTATTACTTTGAGAGTTTTACAGGCAAACACATCGTGGAAAAGATATGTGTATATATAAGGATTATGGACCTTTGAATTGGATGCCTAGGAAAGAACAATGCAGAGTTGATGAAACACTTAATTGAGAACCTCTGTACACATAAACATGTATCTACTCAATTAAATTAGTTCTTCAGAGAAACAGCACCATTAGAACTAGAAACTGAGGCAAAATAATGCCATGAATATTCATATGAATTTTTAAATTAAATCACTTTAACTCTGTTTTTCCCCTCTGAGTGTTTATTTTCTGCTGTTAATTAATGAATGTTTATTCTCTAGTGAATCAGTGAATTTTAAATGTTTTTCACAAAATATTCAGGATAAACAAATTTTTTAATGTTGTGATGTCAATACTGGCAGAGGAATGCTGACGATGCTCCTCAAATACAGAGTAGGACTGTTCTTCGCCATGCTGCTTTACCTAAGTAGAGGATCTGGATGCACACCTACTTCAAAAAACTTTAATGTCAGGTGTGCAAGTAAGTGAATGGTTGTAAAACTCTTTACTCATAAGCCATGATTTTCTTGCACATAATTTCCTCATAGAACAAAGCAGCAAATTACTATATGTGTACTTATTCTCACAGTTTTATCGTCTAACATAATATGTATTTTCACCGAGAGCAGAGAATTTCCATTTTTTATGCCTAACTGTTTGTGACAGTGATGTATTTATTTCCTACAAAGGGTCGAGTAGCATTGCTGCATTGAATGGACAGGGAAAATCTCTCTTTCTCTTTTAGGCTTATGTAAATTCCAGAGATTTCCCCCCCTCCAAAAAAAAAAA
>VZRS01011112.1:99891-189876 GCA_013398055.1 Ifrita kowaldi
GTTCCTGACTCAGTCATGACCACTTTTATTGTTACAGGTGGTCCTGAGATATACTACATTTCATAGAATCATAGAATCAGTAAGGTTTGAAAAGACATCTAAGATCATCGAGTCCAGCCATTAATGGAATGCTGTCAGGTCCACCACTAACCCGTGACCCTAAATGCTGGGGGAATGTTTAGCCTGGTGGCACTGTTGGGAAGCAGCCCCTTTGTGCTTCTGGGCTCCAGCTGGTCAGGAGCTGGAGTGTAAGAGGTGTGGGAGAGGCTAAGGGCAGGGTCTCTGCTTAGCCTATACAAGAGGAGCAAGGGGGCTCTCCTGCTCTACCTGACAGCATGGGCCTTTCCTGCACTCATCTTTCCCTCAAGAAGCAACACGTTCAAGTGAGTATGGTTGGAAAATCATCCTGTTTTATTAACATGTCCACAACAAAGGCCCCCATACTGCTCCCTTGGGACTGTGATGTCCCACCCCAGATTTGTAAATGCTCATGGTTGAAAGGAACGACAACATTTAGAGGGTTCAAAAAAACTCACAAAGTTTTATTAGTAAATTACTATTACAATTTGATATTAAAGTTCTCTGCCCAAATGAAGGTGCAAATGGGGCCAAGTGCCAGTTCAAGAACAACAATTTTACTTGTGTACCAATTTTATTAAGCATACGGGGAAAAAAAGAGCAAGGTGGGAACAGGGAGAGAGAGATACAGAGCTAGAGGAGACAGTACAAGTAGAAGATAGCTACCACTGAGTGCTCATTTAAAGTATAAGCTGCAAATGTTATTAACCCTTTCCTTACACCCCCTTGTTACTTTAACTTTGATTAGTAGTCATAGCCTTCAATTGCTGTCTTCATCCGTGGTGGTGATGTGAACATACCAAACAGAGAGACAAAAGAAGAATGAAGCAGAAGAGATAATGCAACAAATCATATATCGAGCAATTGCCATTCCAATCATTAAGAAAATAATTCTTAATTATTTGTTTATAAGAAATCATTCCAAATTGCAGTAACCATGAGCCCCACCCTATGAGTCCTAATGGTCAGAATGTAGGCATGAATCAGGAGATGGGGCTCCAGCCGTCAGACCAGTAATTTGATTTCATGGATTGAAACAGTTCTGCAGTTTAGCCTATTTCTTTCATTTTAGCTCACGCTTTCTTAATGGAAGTAGAGGCATTATGAAAAGTAATGCAACATTCTGTATCAGTTGAGTTTTACATTCCACATACACCTTGTTCTTTAAGTAATTAAAGATTACCTTAACTAATCCTCATTGATTTTGTAAAACCTTTTTTGACACTTGTTGGACTTGCAATTTAAGTTCTCCAGAGGCATACTTTGTTCAAGCTTGATGTATGCACTTGCCGTGTGATGTTTTCTTTTGTCCATTGATGTGATCTGACAACTGTATAAAGTGTAAAAACCATCTTACATGTCAAAGCCTATCCAAATGGTACAAGACAGTTCCTCATCTTGCAAATCCAGGTGTCATTATAGTCTAACAAATATATTTAGGGGCACAATGGGAGCAAAATAGTCTTTAAGAGATAGTGGGTGCGAGGGATTCCACAAGTACTGCCTGTTGGATATGGGTCCAGTGCATCTTAATTTCCAGGAGCTGGGCCCAGTGTTAAGCCATGGGGTGAAAAAGTCCCAAGATAGGCCTGTGGGACATGTGCTTGGGAGTGTTAACACCCCTCAGTGCTTTGTCAAAGGGTACTGCTTTGAGATAGAAGCACAGAGATGACAGGCTATGGGCAGAGCTCCTCAGGTGGCCTTGCTGCTTTTTAATTTGTGGCATTGCTACGCTGAGGTCACACAAACAGCATCTCCCTTGCCAAGAATTTTTTCTCTGACCAGGACACTGAATTTTATCCTCTTGGATCTTTAACCCGACACCTTCAAAGTGCTCAATGATATATTTTTAAATGTTCCTACTTTATCTGTGTCTGGACTCCCAATCAGTACATCATCAATATATTGGTAAGTCCTTTTCCCCTCATCTACTGGAATTGTAGATAATTCCTGGGCTAGGGTGAAGTGTCCTAGTGTGGGGGAGTCACGGTACCCCTGCAGTATTTGGGTGAAAGTGTATTGCATCTTCTCCCATGTGAATGCAAAACAATTCCAATGGCTCTCCTGAAATGGAACCATACAGTACAGATCTTTNGGGAAGCAGCCCCTTTGTGCTTCTGGGCTCCAGCTGGTCAGGAGCTGGAGTGTAAGAGGTGTGGGAGAGGCTAAGGGCAGGGTCTCTGCTTAGCCTATACAAGAGGAGCAAGGGGGCTCTCCTGCTCTACCTGACAGCATGGGCCTTTCCTGCACTCATCTTTCCCTCAAGAAGCAACACGTTCAAGTGAGTATGGTTGGAAAATCATCCTGTTTTATTAACATGTCCACAACAAAGGCCCCCATACTGCTCCCTTGGGACTGTGATGTCCCACCCCAGATTTGTAAATGCTCATGGTTGAAAGGAACGACAACATTTAGAGGGTTCAAAAAAACTCACAAAGTTTTATTAGTAAATTACTATTACAATTTGATATTAAAGTTCTCTGCCCAAATGAAGGTGCAAATGGGGCCAAGTGCCGGTTCAAGAACAACAATTTTACTTGTGTACCAATTTTATTAAGCATACGGGGAAAAAAAGAGCAAGGTGGGAACAGGGAGAGAGAGATACAGAGCTAGAGGAGACAGTACAAGTAGAAGATAGCTACCACTGAGTGCTCATTTAAAGTATAAGCTGCAAATGTTATTAACCCTTTCCTTACACCCCCTTGTTACTTTAACTTTGATTAGTAGTCATAGCCTTCAATTGCTGTCTTCATCCGTGGTGGTGATGTGAACATACCAAACAGAGAGACAAAAGAAGAATGAAGCAGAAGAGATAATGCAACAAATCATATATCGAGCAATTGCCATTCCAATCATTAAGAAAATAATTCTTAATTATTTGTTTATAAGAAATCATTCCAAATTGCAGTAACCATGAGCCCCACCCTATGAGTCCTAATGGTCAGAATGTAGGCATGAATCAGGAGATGGGGCTCCAGCCGTCAGACCAGTAATTTGATTTCATGGATTGAAACAGTTCTGCAGTTTAGCCTATTTCTTTCATTTTAGCTCACGCTTTCTTAATGGAAGTAGAGGCATTATGAAAAGTAATGCAACATTCTGTATCAGTTGAGTTTTACATTCCACATACACCTTGTTCTTTAAGTAATTAAAGATTACCTTAACTAATCCTCATTGATTTTGTAAAACCTTTTTTGACACTTGTTGGACTTGCAATTTAAGTTCTCCAGAGGCATACTTTGTTCAAGCTTGATGTATGCACTTGCCGTGTGATGTTTTCTTTTGTCCATTGATGTGATCTGACAACTGTATAAAGTGTAAAAACCATCTTACATGTCAAAGCCTATCCAAATGGTACAAGACAGTTCCTCATCTTGCAAATCCAGGTGTCATTATAGTCTAACAAATATATTTAGGGGCACAATGGGAGCAAAATAGTCTTTAAGAGATAGTGGGTGCGAGGGATTCCACAAGTACTGCCTGTTGGATATGGGTCCAGTGCATCTTAATTTCCAGGAGCTGGGCCCAGTGTTAAGCCATGGGGTGAAAAAGTCCCAAGATAGGCCTGTGGGACATGTGCTTGGGAGTGTTAACACCCCTCAGTGCTTTGTCAAAGGGTACTGCTTTGAGATAGAAGCACAGAGATGACAGGCTATGGGCAGAGCTCCTCAGGTGGCCTTGCTGCTTTTTAATTTGTGGCATTGCTACGCTGAGGTCACACAAACAGCATCTCCCTTGCCAAGAATTTTTTCTCTGACCAGGACACTGAATTTTATCCTCTTGGATCTTTAACCCGACACCTTCAAAGTGCTCAATGATATATTTTTAAATGTTCCTACTTTATCTGTGTCTGGACCCCCAATCAGTACATCATCAATATATTGGTAAGTCCTTTTCCCCTCATCTACTGGAATTGTAGATAATTCCTGGGCTAGGGTGAAGTGTCCTAGTGTGGGGGAGTCACGGTACCCCTGCAGTATTTGGGTGAAAGTGTATTGCATCTTCTCCCATGTGAATGCAAAACAATTCCAATGGCTCTCCTGAAATGGAACCATACAGTACAGATCTTTCGTGGTGGTGGTAGCTAAACTTGGATGAGCTTCCTGTATTAGGGCAATTAACTCAGCGATATTAGGCACTGCTGCTGTTAAAGGTGCAGTATTAGCATTTAATTTTCCATAATCCATGGTCAATCACCATTTTCTGTTTGGCTTTTTTACTGGCCAAACAGAAGAGTTACAAGGAGAGCAAGTGGAAACTATTATCTCCTTTTTCCGCAAGTCTAATATCACACCAGAAATTCCACCTGGACTTGATGGAGGTACTTTCCATAGAGAAGTTTTCATGCTCTGAAGGCAGGTTTCTCACTGGCTGTGCAAATTTGTCATCATGCACAGTCCATCCTTTCAGACATTTCTGGAAATGAGTTGGAGGCCTTTGGGGGTTTTGGGTGGCCTTGATATCCCCCTCCAGTCCAAGGCCACTTCTTGGCCTTGTTCCTGTGCTTAGGTGGTACTGCATTGTGCTTACCTCTGGGAGCTACAACAAGGATGTTTGTCCTGAAGAAGCACTGCTCTACTTGGGCCAGCACAGCCTACTGTGGGGCTGCCTTCTCCAGGCACATCCTGCTCTTTCCCATGGCATGTTATTACCAAAACTCCTGGCTTATTATCAACAATTCTTGTATTTATTACCAAAATACTTGGTTGGATCCACAGCCATCCATCCATATATCGCTGTTTGAGACATACACATTAGCCCTTCATCTCCTGGGATATTACAGGGCACAGGCTTAGGGCCAGCTGCCATCTCCAGAGATCTGCCTGATGCTGGCAGCGGGATGCTACAGCTCTGCCTGGCTTGTGAGGCAAGGGCACTGGAACACCCAGCACAGAGCATCAAGTGCCCTCCTGAAGAAAGAGGCCTGTTGCGTGGGGACAGCTGGAGGTGAGGACCTGCGTAGCATATGCTCAAATGATTTCCTATTCCACGCCATCAACTCTTCCTCCCAGGAAGTGGTCTCTTCGGAAGTGATTCTTTCCCTCATATCCCACACGAGGTCGTCTTCAAAGTTGAAACAACTTTCTTCCTCCCAATTGAAGCTGGGCAGATCCAGGTCATAAGAAGGCCTGTTACGGACCCACCTTGGCAGACGCAATTCGATGCTTGTGGGTGTGTGTAGCTGACTGTCCCAGTGCTCTTCCCATGCCTTGTGTGGGCTGGGCATGGGAAGACTCCCTTCCTCAGTATTCCAGTTTTTTTCTGTGCTGCCCTCTCCTTGGGACAGCTCTTGATCTCTGTTGTCTTCCCAGTCTTTCTCCGTCTTAGCCAAGGCCTCTGCCTTGGTCACTGGTGCTGGCAGGAGTGCCCCTGCTGCCAGTCCTTGCTGCCAGCTGAGGATAAGGGTTTCCAGCTGGCTTGATGTGGAGGAGCTGGGGGGTGACCAGCAGGGCCTGTGAATTGCACCTTCCTGGCTCTCTGTGTCTGCTGCTGTGGATGTTGCTGTTGTCCTCATACCCATCATTTCAGCCTCCCAGGGAGGTTCATAAATCAGGGTCAAAGTCAAGCCTGTTCCCCTCCTGCTTAGAGGTGGTCTACTGAGATGGGATACTCTGTTGTTAAAGCCCCAGTACTCTGACCATGTCTGACGTGTGAGGAGCAAGGGGGTCTTCTCTTTTCTAGCACTCCAGCTTTGGTCTTCATTGTATTCCACTTGAGACAGTGCTTGGGGGTTGTAGAGTTTCAAGCCATCCCCCTCCTCTGACAAGACCTCCTTCTTGGTCTCTGACACTTTCAGGACTGCCCCTGCTGCCACCCCTGCCCATTGCCCACTGAGGGCGTGGGCTTCCAGAGGGCTTGGTGAGGAGCTGGGGGGTGGGCGGCAGGGGCTGCGTGCAGCAGCTCCCCAGCTCTCTGCCTCTGCTGCTGTCACCTGCTTGATGGAGTCAGAAGAAGCTGCTGCCTTTGCCATCTCTGGAGTTTTGGCGGTGAGAGGCACTCAGTGCTCCTCTGCCTGCACTGCTGCCTATGGCTGCCTGTGGCCCACCTGTGGTCAGAAGGAGAAAGATGAAGAGGATGAGGTGGAGGAGGAGGTGGTGGTCCTGTCCCCCCAGTCTGTCACCCTCTGCCTCTTTGGCAACCTCTGCCACTGAGGCATCCAGGGGCGATGCTCCCTCCTGAGAGAAGTGTTCTCCTGGGATTTGGCACTCCAGTTCTTAGTGCTCTGTGAATAATCTCCCGGTCAGGGCATGGCCCTGCTTGACAGTGGCCTCTAGGCACCATGAGAACCCTGCATCACAAAGGGCCCAGGAATGTGCTGCTGCGACAATGGCACGCCACATGCAGTGACCCCAGCAGCCTTATAACAGCGGGTTGGGAATGTGCAGAGCGGGCTGGGACTGGGTGGACCCATGGAAGCAGCAATGCTGGGCATAAGGCAGACCCTGCTTTCTCCTCACAGAGGCTCCAGCTGACCCAAACCATCCCCCCCACATAGCCCCAGTGCCTGTGGCCCTGCTTAGCCCAGCCCTGTCTGCCTTCAGCTGCTTGGGGTGCCACCACCCTGGGCAGCCAGTGGCTGGGGAGTGATGTCCCGGTGTCAGAAGGATAAACTACTTGTTGATAGAATTGCCTCGTTAAGGTTTAGGGCTTGCCACCCAGCAACCCTTTCTGTGCAGAACTGTAAATTAATCAAAGAACTCTTGTGTGTGGATCAGCCTCTTGCACACTGTGTGAACAACCACACCCAATTGTTTTGGGACAACAGGGGGACATGGGGACAGTGCCGGTGTTGTGCTGGGGACCTGCAGCATGGAGTGCCTGCAACTAGCTTCAAATTTTTTTTAAAGAGTGTGAGATTTGGACCCAAAATTTTATTTTGGCCCATGACAAATAAAAGTATAGAGCTGGAAAAGAAACCAAATTGAAACTTCTTAGAGCTGTGATCACAGTTTTAGTTCAGGCTCAGTTTTAGCAGGTAATTTTCTCTCCTAATTAGAAATATTATAATCAGTAGTGGTTGTATGTTTGTTATTTATTTCCTTTTAAAACTTTCTTTCTCTCCCAAAAATCAAACAAGTTTGAGGTATTGTTTTGCTGTTAAAGGCAAAAGATTGGCTATCCTCCAAGTGTCAGTCTTCATGCAGCAATTTATCAGTAGGCTGCCAGCTTTAGCATGGCAGCAGTAGATTACAAAAGAACACAAGAGAATCAGAGAGTAAAGCAAAAGTAAAGTTTCAGTTCCCATCCCTATCTAGCTTGTAAATGAAGCAAAATATCACATCAATTTATGTTTCAGCAACACAAATATAAATGAATTTTAAAATGGAAAATATCGAAAAGGCACATAGTAGCAAAGTATTTGCATGCTTGCATTTGCAAATTGTAAATATGATCATATGATACAGAGAAATAATCTCAAGAAAGAAAAGCAAATTGGCAGTTGGTAGACAAAGGGAATCTACTTCCATTGTTTTGAAGTCATGTCTAAACATATTTCTGTTGCTGCACAGGAATATCTTGGTGCTCTAAAGTAGCCTTAATGCAGACCTAGAGATTTTAAAAAAAAATTATGCATTAATAATAAACAAATATTTTTCATATTTTGGGTTGGTTTTTCTAAAATGGTGAATGAGTTTGATCTTGATGTGATAGACAGCCTTGTGTGCCACACTGTTTTCAATGTATCAAGGAGAATTTTGTGGAGTATGCCCCTGAGTGTGGGAGAACAGCGTGGCTGTTGGCTTCAGAGGGAAAAGGGCTGTATTTGCCACCAAAGTGCTGGAGATCGTGTCTTGTGACAATAAAGTGCAAAAAACCAGCAGGTCAATAGAAAGTCAAAGACTGATCTGAATTGTGGAGAAACAGTGTTAACATAGACATCTTTTTCCCTTCAGTATGATTATTCATCTGTCTCTCTGAATCATAGCTATTCCCTACAGAGACATCTACGACACTCCAGCCAAATACTATGCTGAATTTTCCATTCTTTACAGGTAGGAAAGACAATAGTTGAATTTGTTGTTGTCCTCTAGTATTTTATTTTGCTGCAGAAAAATGTGCAGCCCTGAAGATGAGAAATAGTGACTAATTCCACAAATTTGGAGAGATTTCTCACTACCAGCCCTGACATATTTGAGGCATTTTATTTTTTAATTGTCATAAACTGGCAAATGTAGAAGACGGATCACAATGCAATACACACACATACCTAAGTGGAAGATGAAATAAGAAATTAAATTATCTGTATCAAATATGAAAGGGAAGGTAGCAAGACAGAACGACAAATCATAGGTTTTCTGTCTGCATGTGCAAATTTGAAAAGAACTGAAATGAGAGGCAGTAATGACCAAAAAACGGCTTCTGATCAACAGTCCAGTATATCTATAATTGCAATTAGATGCTTTAATTTAACTAAGAGTTAAGTAGCAGTATTGTGAATCCAGAAGTTCAGCATTAATAAAAAAACCTAATTTAAATGCATCGCCCTTATAAACGGCTTGGGACATCTATGAAATCTAGGAGGAAAAAAAGAAGTGAGCAATATCCTTTTTATAAAAGCCACTAATTCCTACTCTGTCATATTCTTCACACACAGGAAACAAATATGAAATCTATAAAATAATCAAAGGCCAAAACTCTCACATGTCTTCTTACAGAGCAAAGTTAGTGGTAGAACCTCTTTCAGATTATTTATTCCACATGTTACCAGTGCACAGTGCTATAAAACACAGGACAGGCTGGCAAATTTTGTGATGCTTAAGAAAGTGGAGTTTAAATAATCTGACCATCATCTTTTGAGACTGATTTTTCAGTTTCTGTTTCAAGTTCAAAGAATTTGGTGACAAAATTCAAACAAAGACATGTAGATCTGAAGTGAATACCAATTAATTAAAGCAATTTTGTAACAATCAATGGCTTTATAAATTTTAGTTTCATTTTTATGTTGAAGACTTTTGTTAAGTAGAATAATCTGAAAATTACTCAGAAGTAACAGGAAATTTAAAAATTACTGGAATTTTGAAAACAAAGGATTTTGCATGACTAAATCAAGAACTACATGCAAATGTGGACTGATTTAAAAACCAGTTTTCTTATCTAATTTAAAAATCCATTTTATTCTTCCTAAAGAAATCCTGTAAAATTTTTTGAACACTGCTGTAACTATTTAAGAAGTTAAGACAGGTGGTATGTGTGTACACTATCTGAAATGGTTCTGTTCTGTCTTTGAAAACAAAATTTGAAACATTGGCAGGTATTCAGAACATAGTCACACCTTTTTCCTTTTTTTTTTAGCAAACCCTATTTAGATATTCTCTATGCACTCTTCTGTTCTGTGCTGCATTTCACTGCATCTTTATGTGTGAATTAAAGCACTGAAATGTATTTTAAAAAAATCCTCCATCTGGAAAAAAGAGATAATGTGTGAGACACCAAACAGATTGAGTTCTTCAGATAGGTTTCTGTTTTAGAGCAAATAATTGCATTAGGCGTTAAAAAAATGAATATGTGGTGAAGACAGCTGCAATGCTCTTCAAAAGCAGACAGCTTCTGTAAGGCTTTGGCAAACTGCTATTCTACATCAAGATAATTAAGGCAAAGTGTGTTTTTCTCCCTATTTGGAAACAGGGTAACAAAATTCTAACTTCATCCTTTCTATTTGCCTGTTCTTATATCACTTCCAGGAGCTCCCAGATTCTCTGAAAGAACAGACCTATCTGAAAGAATGGCATGTGTACAATACATTGATACAAACCATTCCAGCCTACATTGCACTATTTCAAGATCTGAGAGTACTGGAATTGTCAAAAAATCGAATCAACCATCTTCCAGCAGAGATTGGTGAGTTGGGCCAAGATATTCAGATGTTTATACTCATTCCATTTAACTCTATTGCAGGAAAATGAGTATCCATGGATATTCTTGTTAATTTACTAATAATTGTCTTCCTTCTTTAAACTGAAAAATCTCCTCTATATTTTTGTAGCTCTCTGTCTTTAATTATACTTGCCAGATTGTACTGAAAACCATGTATATACTATGGATCAAACATGGGAAAAAGGGCATTTTAGTTATCTGATTACAAGGCAGTTATTGCTTATATTCAAGTAGATGGAAAGTTGTTTCTGGGAACAGGTGGTGTTTTATATTCCTTACAGGTTAAGAAAAATAGAAGTATTACAGAATTTTAAGCCTTAAACAAGCTGAATTGAAACACAAGCTTGTGGGGAAAAGGAATCAAAAATAGAAGTCTACAAAAAAATATAAATTTTAATTTTTTAAAGAGTTCAGTAATGATCTTAATTTAATAAAGAGATATATTACAGAATAATTGAGTCATAGAATAATTTGGATTGGAAGGGACCTTAAAAGTCATCTAGTTCCAACCCCACTGCTATGGGCAGAGACACCTTTCGTTAGACCAGGTTTGTCAGAGTCGCTTCCAGCCTGGCCTTGAATGTTTCCAGGGATGGTGTTTCCACCACTTTTCTGGGCAACTTGTGCCAGTGCCTCAACACCCTCACAGTGAAGAATTTCTTCCTAATATCTGATCTAACTCTACCCAACCTGACGTTACAAGTTTTAGAGAAACAAATTCTTAATGCTGTCACGCTTTGGCCCTCGCCATTTTAAGTTACATAACAATAATTTTAATGCTTGCTTCTCCTGTGTTTTTGGATCTTGCAATATAAAAGCTTGTTTGACAGATTGTATTGGTATTGAGAGGGATTTACTGCTCTTACAAGGAAAAATACAGCTGTAACAGGTGGCATCTTTGAGAGCAGGAGAAACTGGGCCCACTATGGGTTCATCAGTGTCCAGCCCATGCACCCAGCTGTACTAATACCTCAGCCTTTGATTTTAAATGCGGTAGTCCTAAGCTTTCCCCATGATTTCCATTCCTTATATACACTAAGAGAAAACAGCTTAAAGACTAAAACCTCCACCTATCTTGATATCATAGGTTTAACTGAGAAAAACAGGAAGAGGGAGAGCATCCTGAAATGCAGAAATCTGTGCTAGAACTTTCTATTCTTTTGGTATTCTGTTAGTCAAGTAACACTCATTTGAATGTTTTGATTTATTTACTAGCACTATATTTTACAAAGAAAATTTTACACAGACATCAAGATATATTTTATAGTTTCAGCCTGGCATCTAAACACATTAAGAGATCATAAAACATAAGCAGGAGATAATGGACATAAAACAAACACTAACTGTTTTACCAGCACTTTGACTGCAGAACTCAGATAGGTCAGTGAGTTTAATGGACAAACAATTTTTAAGACATAGTTTGGAAGAAAGGGAAAAGGCTACTAGTTTCCTGCCAGAGGCTGCCCTAGACCATTAAACAGAGGGTTTTAAGGGGCTGCTGCTTAGCAACTGAGGTGAGTAGATGCAGAAAAAGTTTATTGTTTATTCTCATGATATTATGCACTGTTAATGAAAATGAGAAAAAAAATATTATTAATGCTATTAAAATCTATTTCCACAAAAAAGGCACAAACTCAGATCTTGGAATCACAGAATTGTTAAGATTGGAAACAGCCTCTAAGACCATTGACTCCAACTATAAACCTATCCCCACTGTGTTCATCTCTAAACCATGTCCCTCAGTGACACATGCACACATTTTTTTTGGCACTTTTGGGGATGGTAACTCTACCTATTCTCTGAGTGTCCTGTTCCAATGCCTGACCAACCTTTCAGTGAAGAATTTTTTCTCTAGTATCCAATCTAGACCTCCCCTTGTGCAAACTGAGGTCATTTCCTCTCATCCTGTCGCTTCTCCCACTTCTCATGTGGGAGAAGAGACTGACTCTCACCTGGCTACACCCTCCTTTCAGGCAGTTGTAGAGAGTGATAAAGTCACTCCTCCCCTTCCTTTTCTCCAGGATCAACAATCCCAGCCCCCCCAGCTGCTCCTCATAAAACTTGTGCTCCAGACTCGTCCCCAGCTCTTTTGCCCTTCTCTGGACACTCTATAGCACCTCAATGTCTGGGGCTGTCATGGTTTAGAAGTGGTATTCCCCAGTTTAATGTTCCCACTGAAGCACTGCAAACCATGTGGCACTCACTCCCCTCTCCCTCTCCCTCTCCCCTTTGGATGGTGTGGAGAGGAATATTTGTGGCACAAAAGGTAAAAATCAGGGGTTGTGATAAGAACAATTTACTGGAAAGAGCTAAAACATCAGTTACAGAGCAAAGCAGTGATACCCTGCCATACTTACTCAACCAGAAGGAACTCCTCTCACCCCTGAAAAATGATGTGAGGTGGTATAGAATAACACCCGGGTATTAGCAATGTCCCCTCCTGGCTTCTGCAAAATTTAGCCCTGTCCTGGACCAAATCAGGACAGGGACCCAGAACTGAACGCAGGATTGGAGGTGTTGCCTCACCAGTGCTGAGGACAGCAGGACAATCACTGCCCTGTTCCTGCTGGCCACACTATTTTTGATACAGGCCAGGATGCCTTTGGCCTTCTTGGCCACCCGGGCACACAGCTGGATCATGTTTGACTGGCTGTCAAACAGCACCCCCAGGTCCTTTTCTGCCAGGCAGCTTTTCTGCTCCTTTTCCCCAAGCCTGTAGTGCTGTATGGGGCTGTTGTGACTCAAGGACAGGACCCAGCCCTTTGTGTTATTGAACCTCATACAGTTGCCCTCGGCCCATTCATCCAGCCAGTCCAGATGACTCTGAACATCTTTCCTACCCTCTAGCAGATCAATACTCCCACCCAGCTTAGTGTTGTTTGCAAAGTGACTAAGGGGGCACTCGACCTCCATATCCAGATCAACGATAAAGACTCTGAAAAGGGCTGGCCCCAAAACTGAGCTCTGGGGAACACCACTGGTGACCAGGGGACAAGTAGACTGTTCTAGTAGAGGGTAATGTAGAGCCTGTATCAGACCTTTTTTGGGAAACAAGGAAAAGTCTCAGTGTTTCTAGGAGCAATCACTGTTCTTTCAATTTTGCTAAAATTATGTGTCTTCTGCTCGTCAGTAGCTTTTATGTTATTCCCATCTATTCACTTTCCCTCCAATATGTTTATCCTGCTAGCTTATACCCATGATTTCTTTCTTCAATGTTTTTGTTGCTGTTTTTTTATGTAAATGTTTGCCTGGAAGGACCAGAGAATGTTCGAAAAGGGTTTGCTGTAGGGTTTCCATGTTATAGCTCTCACCATCCTCCTCTTACCCGTGAACTTTTGTTCAGAAATTTTATTTTTCAAGTTTCATTAAATCTAAGCACTCCTCTATGGAAACATAGATTTGATCATTAGACACTGCATAATCAAATTAACAAATTTGCTAAGTCATAGATGCTATTTATACAATAATTCTACACCACAGTAGTAATTCTAGTCTATCCAGAAAATGATGCATAATCACTGATGCAGTTTAAAAAGAAATAATACAAACAGCCACTCCAAGACTGTGTAACTGAACTGTTCAGCATTTTTTTGCCAAAACTTCCTGGTGTTTTTCAGTCTTACTAAATGTTGTGTGTTGACAGGCCACCTACTAGTAAGGCAGCAGAACTGCCCTTTTTGTTATGGCACAAATTACAGAGGAGTTTTTTTTCAATTTGTGTAATTCTCTCTTTCTTTTTGTGTAAGGGGACGTGCTTGCAAATAGCGGTGCTTTTATTTCACGTACTATATATGCATACAGAGATGGACGTTAAAGTGTATTGGAAACATTAATTATTTTCATGAGACAATATTATGAAAGGTTTTGGATATTCTGAAGTTTTTTAATACTGCTTCTAAAAGGAACCTTTCTTACTTTAGTCAACTTATCTACTAAATTTTCACAAGGAAAATAATCGATGTGGGTTTGATTTGGGAGCTCTATCTAAGCAAAGAGTGAGGGCTGGGTGTTAAATCAGAAGGTAAGGTGTCTGGAAAGGTTAGCTGCTAAGGTATTCATCATTTTTTCTTCTGTTTACAAAACAGCAATAACTAGGTAAATATCACAGCTAAAATGTACTTGAGAGTAATGACAGATAGTTGATGTTGGCAGTGACATGCATCTTGTTGAGTCTTTAATCTTCAGACAGAATTGAAGTCAAGTTTAGATCAACAAATCATCTGGCAGAGGATAACCTAGTGAGACATATTAGGATAACTTTTGATTCCCACAAGAGGTAAAGGTATGAGAGAACACGAGGTGATAAGAATATTTTCAATGAAAAAATTATCGCTGCAGTAGAAGTTTCTGGATTTATGGAATATTGAAGTTCATATTCCTGTTTTACCAGATTTAGAAGATAATGCTCCACTCTGAATCAGACAGAAGAAAGAGCTGAATGCATTATCAAATATTTCAAATCACAGTTTTATGGTCACATATGCGCATGAACAAGAACAACTTTGTAACAGAAGACAGTTGAGAATATGTTTGATTTGACACTTTTTATGTAATAGCAAATATTTTAATGGGAATCATGTAAAGAAAAGAAAAAAAAAGCCCTGCAGAATGGAGCTGTCTGTCTTAAGGTGGTTTGTCTAGGAATAACAGAAAAAAAATCATGAATGGGGTGTAGCCAGGCAATTTTCTTTGTCTTCTGAGTGGGATTACAGCTCTGGCTCTGACTATGTGACTGCAGTGCAGTTGCTGTGTATAAATTAGTTCTAGTACATTAGTAATTGCTATAATTGAAAATATCCAACAATATATTCTCATATACACATAGGAAGTAGTGAACTGAAGTTTCATATGATCCCAAAGCTTTTGTGCTGGGATGGGATTGTAAGGCTGTATCAGGATTTTTTTGCCCCACAAATTATTCATTAAATATCTCAAAGAGCTGTTAAAATATTTGTACTGTGTTCTCTCACATTTTTGATTTTACAAATACTTAGGATTAAAAATAACTGCTTTTGAGACCTACTCTATTAAGAAATCACAGGGAATTTTTGTCTCTTTTCTACTGTATGGTATAAAATTTCATTTGTGCATATCATTAATCCAATTTTCTAGAACTCAGAGGGGAAAACTATTAGTAATAGAGTTTTAAGTGACTTCTAGATATCTAAAATAGTTTTTTCTATTAATAAGATTCCCAATGTGTTTTGTGAGTTTCCAAGAAGAAAATACATATTCTCAGCTTACATGCCTATTCTGAGGAACCGCAAACTGATCTATTACCTTTGTCATTTATTCAGCGTTCAGGGTTATTTGTCCAACAGCTCAATCTTGTATGAAACTGAGGAATTTTTTTTTTATATCCCCCCTTTGAAGAGGCAGTATTAAACAGTGGTGTTGCAAGTTGACTGTTTCTGTGAGGACATTTTTGACTCAGTTTTCAATGGCACACTCTCTTCTCACTCTTGAGTAGATGAGGACTGTGGGAGTTAAGTCACTGGCACTGTAAGCAATGATCAGATTCATCACCACCTGAGGAACCTGAATATAGGTTTGTCTATGGGAACTGATGAGATGCATCCCAGGGGCTTGAGGGAACTGCCTGATGCAGCCACCAAGCCACTCTGTGACACTTGAAATGTTATGGTGGTCAGGTAAAGTCCCAGGTGACTGAAAGATGGGAAACACTGTGCAAATTTTAGAAGAAGGTAAAAAGGAGGACCTTGGCATCTGCTGGCCTGTCAGCATAATCTCTGTCCCTGGGAAAATCATGGAAGAGATTCTCGTGAAAGCTATGCTAAGGCACACAGAGGCCAGAGGGGTAGTTTGAGAAAACCAGCATGGCTTCACTGAGGAAAAGTCCTTCCTGATCAATTTATTAGTCTCCTACAATGGAGTCACTTTATCCATGGACGAGAGAAGGGCTAACCTGTCATCCGTCTGGGCTTTGGTAAGGCCTTTGACATGGTTCCCCACAACATCTTTCTCACTAAAGTGGAGAGACATGGATGTGATATGTGGGCTGTTCAGTGGATGAGGACTTGGCTGGATGATCTCATCCAGAGCGCACTGGTCAAGAACTCAATGTCTGGATGGACGTTTGTGAGAAGTGGTGTGCCTCAGGGGTCTGTATTGGAAACAGTGCTATTCAGTGTCTTCATCAATGATGTAGGCAGTGGGTTTGAGTGCACCCTCAACAAATTTGCAGACAACATCCAGCTGAGTGGTGTGGTTGACCTGTTTGAAGGAAAGCTTAACCTGTCTGTCGTAGAGAGGGACCTGGACAAGCTTGGGCACTAGTCTCATGTGAATCTCATGAGGTTTAGCATAACCAAGCACAAGGTGCTGTGCTTGGATTGAAGCACACTCTGGTATCAGCACATGCTGGGGGATGAACAGATGGAGAGCAGCCCTGGGGAGAAGAGTTTGGTGGGTGAGAGTCTTAGCATGACCCAGCCATGTGCACTCACAGCCCAGAGAGCCAAACGTGTCCTGGGCTGCATCCAAAGCAGCGTGGGCAGCAGGGGAGGGAGGGGATTCTGCCCCTCTGCTCTGCTCTGGTGAGACCCCACCTGGAACACTGCATCCAGCTCTGGGGTCCCCAGCACAGGAAGGACATGGACCTGTTGGAGCGATACACAAGGATGAGATACACAAGAGAAGATGCACAAGGATGATCAGAGGGATGGAGGACCTCTTCTGTGATGACAGGCTGAGAGAAATGGGATTATTCAGCCTGTAGGAAAGAAGGCTCTGGGGTGACCTTACAGTGGCCTTTCAGTACCTGAAGGAGGCCTATAAAAAAGCTTGGTAGGAACAAGGGCATGTAGTAACAGGACAAAGGGTGATGGTGATGGTCATAAACTTGAGGAGGGTAGGTTTAGTTTAGATATTAGGTAGATATTCTTTACTGTGAGAGTGGTGAGGCAATTAAACAGGTTGCCCAGATAAGTTGTGGATGACCCATCCCTGGAAGTGTTCAAGACTGGATTGAATGGGGCTTTGAGAATCCTGCTCTAGAGAAAGATGACCTTGTTCATGGAGGTGGGGTTGGAGCTAGATGGTCTTTAAGGTTCCTTCCAACCCAAGCCATTCCACAATTCAATGATTCTATGATTGCAGATTAATGTAAAATGTTGCCTAATGTTTTACTCCAGCTTGCACAAGTGAATCTACGTTTGCATTGAATGGGATCCTTAGATGATAAAGGCGTTCTGTAACCTCATCTGTATTTTGTCTCTGACACCTTGTTTGGATCACTAATGTAGGCTTGTGTAAAAAGGTGAATTTGTACTACAATTTGTTTATAAGAAACTAGAGAATTTAATTACCACTTCAGGTTTTTTTAAAAGAATTAAAAATTTAAACTGTGAATAAATGTAGCAACTATGACATTGCATGTCCCATTAAAGAAAAAAAAAAAATCTTAATTGTGGAACTTTCAGGGAGGCCATGGATTTCATTATGGCTTTTACTGTGTCTCCATGGAAAACAGAGATGATAGCTGTTTAATTCCAGAATTTGCAAATTTTATAAAAACAAAAATTCATGGACATTAAACATAGTTAAGAGCACCATTGTAGCAGCAATGATTTTACTATTACTACTTTTAATTCAGAAGTTGTGCTTGAATGTTATTTGAATGTATATGTAACGTGTGGGAGTCAAATCCTGCTCTGCATTTGTGCAGTCATGGAAGGGATGTCACCACCTCTCTCCCCTCCTAGAGCTGCCTCAATGGCTGTATTACACACTCATTAAGCCTGATATTGACTGGGCAGCATACCAAGGACAGTGGAGAATTTCTGCATTAAGAAGACATAAATAAGCCCCTAGATGCAGATTTCAGATTGTGAAAGTCTTACATACTGCCTTACCACCCTTCTTATTCCCCCTCCACCAAATGACAATGTCTATGGTATTTGAAGACTATTTTGGGATTCATCGCTCCACAATTTTGTGCTTCTTAAGTAAAGACATGGGATTTGAGAATCTTTAGTTTTCATGAATGTTTTTTTATAGATACACATTTGTACTCTCTCTCTGACAAAGTTAGCCTAGCAGACCTCAGTCTGTATTCTGGATAACTATTCTGGCAGCTCATAGAGCCTAACTTTACCCTTATGTAGACTGTTGGTTGTAAAAATTTTTAAACAGTTATTTAGAGGAAGAAGTAATAAGAGATGTGGTGCTGAATGGAAACCAGGCTGAAATAAAAATTTTCTAAAGGAAAAGCAAGTTGTTCCCAACTCATTTGGTTTCTATCTTTCAAGAAGTTGGTTGAGCTTCATTTAGTATATCTTGTCTACCTTGTATTCCGTTCTGAGAACTATGGAAAATGAATATTTGACTCTAACAGAATGGACTTTGATGCCACAATTGTAAAAATGAGCAAAATATTTGCTAAACCAGAGGCAAAAATGTGCTTATTTGGAAAGAGAAGGTATTGGTCATGAGGAAGGTAGTTTGTAGATTTTCTCAAGGATCAGTCTTGACTTTATTACTTAGTAATTTTCAGGAATGGGGTTACCGAAATTTTCTGCTGACACAGTTAGGCTGTGTGTTGTCACTGAAAACAGGTGGAAATATGGAAAGGCTGATGAGCAGATAGGCTTCTGAAAAAACAGAGAGGTTAAATCCACTGTTGCAGAGCTCAAGGTCATGTATTCAGTTTTTGTGCAGCATATCAGAGATCATTAAATGCAAAAAACTGAAGAAATGAAATTCCAAATCTAACAGTCACAGGAGGACTCTCTAGTAATTTTAGATGAGAACAGATACAAAATAAGTCTATTAGGACCATTTAAGGAGGGGAATTTTTATTTTGTCAGCAGAGACTAGAAAAATGGCTTATTCAGACTAGAAAAATTAATTATGAGATGTCTGTTACCTATGGAAATATCAGAAGTAAACACCAGGGAAGGAAAAGAGCTGTTTAAAGATAAAATAGACAGAAGAGTTAATGGTTATAAAACTTCTACAAATAAATTTAGGCTAGCAATCTGAAGACTATTCCAAATAGAGAAAAATATGAAACTCAGTAGCTATGTTCTTCCATAACAACAGCTGATGTAAAAAATAAACTACTTTTAAAATGAACTATAATAAATAAAAGAATGGAATTATGTGAAGTGGTCATGTAAGGATTTTATGCAGGAGATCCTGGTTAGTCCTATATATGTCTTATGGTCCTAGAGGGGATGTTAATGCTTGACTACTGCTTACTACTCAGGTGGCATAACAGAATCCACTGAAGAGCCCAGAGGTGAAAAATAGCCCCTATAGAATTCCAAGAGATTGCTCCCTGCAGGCAGATCTCGGCAAGCTTCATCCCACCCATTTATGTTATCCTGAATTTGTTAAGGAAATTAAATGCAGTTGCAAGACTCATGGCTTTTCGCAGTAATTTTCATAATCTTAGTCACACCAATTACTCTAAATTGACTGTAGATTCTGTAGTGTCCTTCTGTAGGGTAAGAGGGAGATTGTCTATCACAAGAAAAAATATGATGCATTTTCTGCTTATCTTTTTTCTCATATCTGTAAACTACACTGGGAGCATTGACATACAAGTTAGATGCTGTGAAATTCAGACAAAGAAGCTGTGCTTGAGTACATCACGCTACCCAGAAAAGCTGCTATATTTTTGTGATTTTTTTTCATGAGTGGTTCTGCTTCATGTCTCTAATGCATCAGAGATGACTATCTGAACAGAGTTAGACAAGAGGTTGACTAGCATGTTGGTAGCACTAGACGTCTTGCCTACATTAGTTCTCCGACTACTAATGGAACTGAGAGGTAGAAATTTCAGTGGCTGAAAAATTAGCAACTATATCTGTTGTGGGTTAGCACTTATAGGCAGCTAAGCCTCATACAGCTTGCTCGGTCCCCCACAGTCCAGTCTCCCATAGCAGGATAGGGAGAGAAGGAGAAAGGCAAAAGTGAGAAAACTCATGCATCGGGATAAAGACAGTTTAATAAGTGAAGAAGATGTGAAAAAACCAGTGATGTAAAAGCACTCACTCTCCACCAACTGATATGCATTCAGTCTCTAAGCAATAGGGATCTTGGAAAACTTCCTCCCATTCCTGCTCTGTCTCCAGCTTTTACTGCTGAATGTGGCATTTTTTGCTATAGCATATTCCTTTGGTCAATTTGGATTCAGTGTCTCAGCCCTGTCCCCTCTCAGCCTCTTGCCCACTGCCAGCTGACTCACTGGGGCAGCAGAGTGAGAAACAAAAGATGACTTCTTTGCTGTGTTAGCACTGTTTGGTCACAAATCCAAAACCTAGCACCATATGAGTTGCTATGAGAAACACTATCTCCATTCCAGATAGAACCAGTACAATATTCCAGTGCTAAAAGGACAGACAAAACATTCAAGGGCTATTGAATCAATGGTTCCTTTTTCATTCCAATGGGATTTGTTCTCCTTTATTAAGGGATTAATAGATTGAGGAAATAAATAGTGATTTTCTGATTCTCTAGTTTTAAGGCATTTCTGTTTCAGTGATTATTTTGTTGCAATGAAGTGGTAAATTCATGGTTTTGACACTTAACGTGATATAATATCTTCATCTACATTATGATACTAAACCTGGTGAGGCTCTCTGATGGGTAGAATAAACTTCTATTATTTTTAGGTGCTTAAAAATATGGAAATAAGTTTCTTCAATGACCCTTGTCAGATAGCAATGTACTGGAGAAACAATACCTGTTGTAGTCTTACAGAAAATTTTTCTTCTGATATTTTAATGAAACCAGCAGCTTATAGTAAAGGAAAACAGGGTCATCATCCTAAAAGGACCACTGGATTTTGAAATACACCTCAGTTTCTGTTTCTGGCAGAGCTAAACCAGGAAGGAAGCTGAGTGGAAGAGCCTATGTCTTTCTTAGTTGCCTGTAGAGATTAACATAACAGAGTTCTCATAATATATTCCTTGTCTGCCACACGTGAGATGATTTGGATGGTCCAGTCATCATTTGAAGACATTGTTGTGTCCTAGGGAAACTGAGGTGTTTATGTAAAATGCTGTGTGATTTGGTGGCTCCTAACGTTAACCATCAAACTGCAAGTCTCTGGCTCTGACAACAGCAATTTCTCATAGAAAAAATGTAGGGCTTTCAATTCCCCGTGCTTATTCTCTGTGCTTTTCTGGGGAAGCACCAAGTAGCCTCTGGTAAGGATTTCCACAGATTGCAAATCGTGAGCAACCCTAAGCTGACATTTGCTTTAGAAGAAGTTTAACTACGTGTTAATGTCTTAAGGATAAGCTCACTATTATGACATTGTCTTGAGGACTCATCATGTACTCTCCAATGTCAACCAAATCTAATGAAACACCAGATTCTTTTAAAAAGATTGATTATAAATAGAAGACAGATTGTTGTGGTTTAGGAATGCTAACCCCCAGGTCAGTACCCCCACTGAGACTCTCCAAACCATGTGCCACCGCACCTTGCTCCCTGGCTTTCCCTTTCTCCTCTCCCTGCAGCACTCTGGAGAGGAGAATTGGAGGAACAAAAGGCAAAGATTACAGATGGAGAGAAGAAAAAATTACTGGAAACAGCAATAAGTTAATAAAATATACCGTGACAACCACAATAGCAATGACAGAGGGTACAAGAAAAGAAGTGATTCACACAGAAAAAGCCCTGATAATAGAAAATTCATAAATCAGATGTCTCCCTCTGCCATGGTTACTTGACCAAACCAGAAGCCCTTCTTCCTGGAAGAAAGTCTCTTTCTCCCACTCCTGACAGTGATGTGAAGTGGTATAGAATAACCTTTGGGTCTTGGCCATGCCATTTATCAGCTACTGGAAAAACAAGCCCTCTCCTGGCCAGATCTGGGACTCTGATATAAGTTTTTGATTCCTACATGTCTTGTCTTGGGTTAGAAATAGCTAGTCTGCTTTGAGAGCCTGTTGACACATGATACCCTTCTCTCCCAATTTCCAACTGCTGAACTGCATTTCTGTTTCTTACTTCTGCATTTCCTTCTGAATGCTGTACTCTGTCACTGGGTAGAAGGGATTACCACAGGAATATAATTGAGTGGAGGGGAATATTGCAGATGATAACAAGCTGAGTATATGCAGTTGATATCCTTACAGGAAAGGATGCCATCCAGGACCATCTTGACAAACTTGAGAAATGGGTTCATGTGAACTTCATGGAAGTCAACGAGGGAAAGTATAAGATCTTGCACATGAGCTGAGACAATTTCCAGATCAGTGCAGATGAATGGGGATGAAAGAATTGAGAACAGCCCCATAGCGAAGGACTTGAGAATACCGGTGAATGAGAATTGGATATGAGCTGTCAATGTGCATTTGCAGCCCAGAAAGCCAGCAGTATCCTGACCTGCATCAAAAGAAGTGTGATCAGTAGGTTGAAGGGAGGGTGTCACTGTGAAGCTCCACCTGGGATACTTCATCCGGTCCTGGGGCCTCCGGTACAAGAAAGACTTGGGCCTGTTGGAATGGCTTCAGTGGAGGGCTGTTAAAATTGTCAGAGGTCTGGAACACTTCTTCTATGAAGAAAAGCTGAGACGGTTGGGAGTGTTTAGACTGGAGAAGAGAAGGTTCCATTGGCACCTTATTGCCACCTTTCAACATATAAAGAGGACTTATAAGAAAGATAGAGGGAGACCTTTTACCAGTGCCTGTACTGACAGGACAAGGGACAATGGCTGTAAACTGAGAGTAGGTGTAGATTGGACATAAGAAATTTTTTTATGATAAAGGTGATGTGACACTGGAAGAGTATGCCTGGAGAAATTGTGCATGACTCATCATGGGAAGTATTGAGTCAGGTTGGACAGGGCTTTGGACTAGATGATTTTTGAAGGTTCCTTCCAAATGAAACCATTTTGTGATTCTGCAGTTCTATGATCATCCATGTAATACAACAAGAGGGTTTTCCATAAAATGTTCTCGTTTTGTTATGTATTTAATGATTCTTTTGCTAACACATCAGATATTTGATATATTCAAATTCCTTCCCCCTTGATTATATCACAGTATAACTTGCATTTTTTTCAGGATTTTGCATTCTAATGATATTTCTAACCCTCCTTTTGCTGAAGATTATGTAATGTTATAATTTGAAGAAACAGAATACTGTCTTAGTAACTGTAAGCTAGAATATTATAGTGGCCTTTAAATTAAGTCAATAAATAAGATAAATCACAATAAGGAAAATAATGAAACACATGCGCACATCCATTATCTTTTATAATCAAAAGTATGCATTACAGGATACTAAAGACAGAATTCTTGATGTAGTAAGTTTAATAGGAGTGATTGTTCCCAATGAACAGGTTGTATCGCTAAGATGTCTTTCAGCTGACAAGCAAATTTTCTACAGTGGCCAAACCAAAAGCCAACTTCTCTAGTTTCAGCTGAGGTCAAGAGGTATCTTGTTGTTGGAAGAAACAAGATATTTGAAAGTCTTTGCTGCCTCCTTTCAAACTGTCGCCAAAATCGTTGCTGGTTAAGGGGCATTACTGCCCTTCAAAACATTAATGATCACTGCAGAAAATATTTATTAATCTTACTCATCATGACAATAAGGAGCTTTTCCTTTGCTTAAGTGTACCTTTTCTTGCTGAGTGTACCTTTGATTTTTACTTTCTCCCTTTTTTTTAATTTTTAAGTACACTGATTTGAATTATCTTACCCTCACAGGCTGCTTAAAAAACCTCAAAGTGCTCAATTTGAGTTTCAATAATTTGAAGTCAATTCCTCCAGAATTGGGTGATTGTGAGAATCTAGAAAAACTGGATTTGTCTGGAAATATGGAAATAACAGAGCTCCCATTTGAAGTAAGATAACAATCTATGTTTGTTTCCATCTTTTTTATTTGGCTTAAAAGGTATTTTGTCACAATATTCAAGTCTTTTCTTAACAGATTAAATCACATTCCTTGCAGTTTTTGGCAATAATAATTTTAGTAGTAATATCATTGAAAATGCCTTAGAAGCAGTTAAATAGGGCCAAAGTACTTTGTTTTGGTTTTCAAGTGGCTAAATTTTACTTGTATATATATTCTGATATATGAACGAGGACATGATCCTAAAGGGGATTTGGCTGTGGTAATAAGCCAAAGGCTGCAAATAGCTATTTTCTGTAAAAATGAAGTGTATCTTGATAGTCAAATCCACATACACGTTTTGTATGCTCCCAGTGTCTGTTTTCCTTTAAAAACTGTATGGAGAGTTCTATAAACAGCACAGAATTTTGCTATGAGCACAAATATCTCTTTGAAAAGGATATTACAACTGAGGAGTGGCATGAATATATAATAGACTGAGAAAAGAACTCCCAGGCACGCACCAACATTATTTTTTTTCTGTTGGCTTCATAACTGCTCTCTGCCACAGATGCTCTGAGACTTATTGTCAGAGAGAAATACAATCATTGTATTGTGGTACCTAACCACGATTTTAGCTGTCATTTGTATTTCTCAGGTTCTTAATATCCTGATTTCTGGGGGGTGAGTGGGGGGATCTTTGGGGAAAAGTGTCAGGGTCTTCTTTACTGATTCCTACTTTTTCTCTAAACATCTGTTACTGGTGATTCACAGGCAATGTTGGAGTGGATTAAACTTATGTGAGATCTGATTTAGCCATGCTTATGTTCTCTTCTGAGGAAAGTAACAGTAATTAATTTTCTCCTCAGACTTTTTGAAGTAAAGCAGTTTATCTGAAAAGAATTGCTAAAAAATTGTGTGAATGAAACAGAAAAAAAGAGTCAACCTTCCCATCATAAGTGGACATGGCAAAGAAATCGAAGCAACAGAATAAGCAGTGCAGGTCTCCTTTCTCCTTCCTCATCTATTTGTTAGGATAGCAAAACCAGGGAACAAAACAGGATTTAACTGATAAAAAGGAACCATAATCGAATCAGAAAACCATATATCCTGAATAGGCAAAGGAATTAAATAAAATTATCTTAGAAAAGTGAGTATATTCAAACCTGTGGATGGTAAACTTACCCCCAGTCACTGGTATTTTAAAATCACTGAGTATTTTCCCAGTTGCTTACAGAGGTCTTGTACCGCAAAGATTTACCCATGTTTATGCATTATGGGTAGCCTCTGCATGTAAACCTACCTGTGAAGTCTTTTCAGGGCTGAGCCCTGAGAGACTGGCGTTTCTTTTGGAGAGCTAAAAAATATTGTTTCCTTCTGAAAGTCTCCTATTCAATGAGATTGAAAGCCACAAAACTGAGTGTAGGTCATTGGGTAATGGTTCACTTAAAAACCATGTAAGAAAATTGGAGCTGTGCAAATAACTTTATATAACAGCAAAAACTGTAAGCAACATCATGTCAGCATGGTATAAAAGGTTGAGAAGAAAAATAATGGCATTATCTATTGTGTTCCTCTGGAGGCTGAAACTCAATTTGTATTTGCAGTGATCTGGGAGGTAGGCTATAAAAGCTCTTCTATTTAGATTATAAACTTAGTTTCCCAGAATCAACATTTCAAGGGCAGCTTTGGAAGCTGAGCATACAATTAAAAGAACACTTCTGTCAAATGATTTGAAATGCTGCAAAGTGTTTGTCCTTTGGCATACTCAATATGGCTCATGCTATTCAGAACCATTGCATCAGTATCCTTGCTAAAATTAATAGGTGTCTGATGTGGAATCTTACACAAATAGTTATAGTGATTAGCAGGTAACTATTTAATGAATTAAAATATTGAAGTCTGAACAGTCTAAAGAAGGAAAACAGAAAGACAGTGGTAGGCCAGCTTCGTCTAATAGACAAACACCTACCTGTCTGCTCACTTTGTCCCCCTGCTCAGCAGAATTTTGGGAGAAAACAGTTTAAGAGATCTCATGGTTCAAGATAAAAGACAGGGAGATTGTTTCTTATTAACTTTTGTAGGCAAAAGATACTGTACTTTGGGAAGGTTAATTTAATATTTGTCAATATATATTTCAGTAATAAGAACCAAAGACATGAAACCAAAATCTTTCCTCCCCTCTCTCCCAAGGTCAACTTCATTTCAGATTCCTCTTCCATCCCTGAGCAATACAGGGAGGCAAGGGAAGCTACAGCCAGTACACAGTGGTTTATAGCTACTTCTCCTTCCTCCTCACACTTTTGTCCTCCCCTTGTGTGGTGTCCCCATGGGCCAAGCTTTTTTCAGGAATATCCATCTGCAGCTGCATGAGTCTTCCATGGGCTGTATTGCGGAGATCCATTCCACCATGCAGCACCTCCTCCTTCTCCTCCTCTGACTTGATATTCCCTCTGTTCTTTCTCACTCTTTTTATTCTCCCCCTTTCTCTGGTGGATTTTTTCCCCCTTTCTTAAATCAGTTTTTAGAGTGGCACCACACACTTTGCTGAGGAGCTTTGCTATGTCCTGTGCTCAATCCATTGGAGCCATCTGGAATTATTGGTATCCTTTTGGGGCAGCCCCTGATGTCTTCCCACAGAGTGTCTTCCCCTGAACTCCCCACACTGCCAGCACCTTGTCACAGACAAGCAGTACAAGTATTTATGACCACAAGTTAGGTTATATCATTTATTGTCTAACAAAGTTGTTGCTGACATCCATGAATCCAATGGAATGCTCATAAGGGTAGGTCACATCTCTCATGTGGAGTCAGTACTGGGAACTGGAGGTTATAAACCAGCAAATATATGCAAGCTCTGTTTTGGTAGGAGAATGGCTTCTCTTTACAACATTAGAAGAAAGAGAAAACTTGGCAACTAATAGAAAAAATAACACAGAATGTTGATAAAAATATTTCTTGTTTATCCTCTGTTAGGTAGTTAAATTTTTATCTGACTTTCAAATCCTTAAAAGTTTCTTTTGGGAAGATTAAAGAAGTGTGTGAGAACAGCATCAGTATTCTTCAGTGTAAAACTTTGTCAAAAGTAATGAAGGCAAACTGCAGCGCAATAGAAATGATTAAAGTCTAATTTTGCCTTGGGTTTTTTTCTACATAGAGTAATGGCCAGAGAAACACCCCATCCGAAACCATAATATCATTCTTGTCCTAAAGCACCTCATGGAGTAGCTGCATCAGCCTATTAGGAACATGTATATCCAAGTGCCTGGGTTTTGTCAGAATTTCTGTTCGGGTGTGCTTCGGAACTGTTCCTTGAGGGGCATGCTTTGTGCCACAGCACCAGGAAGAAAGCACACTGCTCACTTATTTGTTCATTTCTAGCAGAAAGCTCTATCTCTGCTTGTAAAAGCCACTTCCAGCATTCTGTAAGTCATCTCACTAAATCTTAAAATGAGGTAATCTGATGCTGCATGAAAAAAAATTGAAGATGTGTGCTCTCATCTTTTACTTTCTCAAGGCTTAGGATTTCACACCATTCCATATTATGTCCAAGGGAGAGCAATCTGTTTCAATGTGTAGTTTTCAATTTATTTTTATTTATTCTACTGTTGGATGTCTAACATTTTTAGATATTAAAAAGTTATAGTTAACATCAATATTTGATAAGTATCAATTGAAAGTAGAACTTTGGCAGAGAAAGTTTATGGATCAGCAGTTGAGTTCGAATCTATATTAGCCACATTTTCAAATTAAAATTTTCTTCCTCTGGACATGAGTGAAAATATAAATTGAAATAAAATATGAATGTAAATATAAGAAAACGCAACCTACATGACATCACATTTATACAGTCAGTTTGTGACAGCTACTTCTCAGTAGCCAAGTTTAGCAGAGCAAGGTACACTATGAGGCTTAGGGCACAATCCTCCCTGATATAGCACACAGCTCATAAGACTCTTAGATGGAGAGGACTTTGTTCTTCTAGCTAAGATGCTCAGGAGAGGCATGCCCTGTACCTTATCCAGTCCCTCTCTTGGCATAGTGTGATTATACTGGAGACTTTATATTAGTAATTACAGAGAGAGGGAGATGGATGGAATTATTTCCAAATTTCTTGTGTATTTTGCATGTGAATTGAAGAATGAGTATAATGTTGGTATTTGTATTTTAACTGTTGGATAGAGTTCCTCTCACTATCATCATCATACAGGTTATGCAATAATTTTGTTCTTCCAGGAAGAAAAAATGTATTATAAATAATATATTTTCTGATAAAAGTTTGTAGAAAAACTGCTCTGACCTTATTTTCAGGTGTACTTCAGAAAGTATTACTTACTACAGTTATTTACTGAATCACACAATTAGAGTTTCCTGTGTATGATATTTCAAAGAAACAGCTTTGTTGTGGGTTTCTTTTCTTTCTGCCAATAATGGTGCTGCAGCCAACAGTATCTATGTGACCCAAAGGAACCTCAGTGAGAAGAGAGGGAAGATGAAGAAGTTCTCATTTCCTCCATCTGTACCATCTGGTGCAGATGCTGTCAGTCAGAGGACAGGCAAGTCATTCCACAGGACCAGGAGTAAGACAGAAATGTTTGCAGTAGATGCACTGATACAGAAAAAAAAAAAAAAAGAGGTTTGTTTTTTCAAACTTATTCTGCTTTGAACAGTGTTCAATACTACATCTGAGCAGTCTCAGTAAGTGATCTGAATTTTTTCTGTATCATCTGGGTAGAGCAAAGTGAAGGAATTAGAGACTATTAAAGCATATGAATAATCTGTCAAGCAGAGTGCCTATCTATGAATGCCTCCATCCTGCATAACCTGATCTTTGAAATTCAGAGAAATTAAAAGGCTATGCTTTCTGGCTGCTTTAACACATTGTGTTTTCAAAAGATGGAATTGAATCTTATTTTGACGCACAGTTTCAGCTAAGTCCTAACATAAGCAAGCACAGACATGAGGACCTTTCAAAATCATAGAATCATAGAATAGTTTGGAAAGGATCTGTAAAAATGATCCGGTCCAACCCTCCTGGCATGGGCAGGCACATCTTTAACTAGATCATGTTTCTAAAAGTCCCATCCAATACGACTTCTAATGTTTCCAGGAACAGGATATCTACCATCTCTCTGGGGAACCTATACCCTATATAATGAGTGTTTCACCACCCTCATTATTAAAAATGCCTTCCTTATATCATCTAATTCTAAACTCCTTTAGTTTAAAAACATTACCTCTTGTCCTATCATGACAGTCCCTACTATAAACTATCTCCATCTTTATTGGAACCCCACTGTAAGAACTGAAAGTCCACAGTGAAATGTCCCCTGGACCATCTTCTTTTCCAAGTTAAATAACCCCAACTCTCTCAGCCGGTCCTCACAAAGCAGGTTTTCCATTACTCTGATAATTTCTGTTGTTCTCCTCTGGACTAGCTCCAACAGGGCTTTTCTGCACTCGAGATCCCAGAGCTGGATGCAGTGTTCCAGGTGGGGTCTCACCAGAGCAGAGCAGAGGGGCAGAATCCTCTCCCTCACCCGGCTGCCCACGCTGCTTTGGATGCAGCCCAGGACACGTTTGGCTCTCTGGGCTGTGACTGCTCATGGCTGGGTCATGTCCAGCCTCTCACCCACCAGCACCCCCAAGTCCTTCTCCCCAGGGCTGCTCTCCATCTGTTCATCCCCCACCCCGCTTTGATCCTGGGGTTGTCCTGACCCAGTTGTAGCGCCTTGCATTTCATCTCATTAAATCTCATGATGTTCACATGAACCCAGTTCCCAAGCTTGTCCAGGTCCCTCTGGATGAGATCGCATCCCTCTGGATCACATCACATCACATCACATCACTCAAACAGGTCAACCGCATCACTCAGCTGGGTGTCATCTGCAGATTTGTTGAGGGTCCACTTGATCCCACTGCTTATATCACTGATGAAGATGTTGAACAGCACTGGTTCCAATACAGACCCCTGAGGCATGCCACCCCTCACCAACTTCCACCCAGATATTGAGACATTGACCAGTACACTGGGGATGACACCATCCAGCCAATTCCTCATTCATAGACTACTCCAGCCATCAAATCCCTGTCTCTCCACCTCAGCGAGAAGTGTGTTGTGAAGGACCATGTCAAAGGCATTACAGAAATCCATATAGACGACTTGTGTAACTCTTTCCTTTTCCATTGATGGAGTCATTCCACTGTAGAAGGCCACTAGGCTAACCAGGCGGGACATTTCCTTGGTGAAGATCTGCTGGCTGTCCTGAATCAGCTCCCAATCTTCTATATGCCTTAGCATACTGTATTGGGTTTGCATGGCCAGGTATTGGTAGCATGGGTGCAACAGGGATGGCTTCTATCTAAAGCTGCCAGAAGCTTCCTCCAAGTCTGGCAGAGCCAGTGCTAAGGCTGGGCCGGTCAGAAATGGCAGCAATGCTTCTTTTATATTTAAGAATGAAAAAAAAGATTTTGTGCAGATATAGTTGCAACCAGAGAAGAGTGGGGCGAGTACACGTGAGAGGAACAATTCTGCAGATACCAAGGGCGGTGGAGAAGGAGAGGCAGGAGCTGCTCCAGGCACCAGGGCTGAGATTCCACTGCAGCCTGTGGTGCAGCCCATGGTGAGGCAGCTGTGCCCCTGCAGCCTGTGGAGGTCCACAGGGATGCAGAGATCCCCTTACAGCTTCACCTTGGCCTTCCTCACCCAATCCCTGCACAAATGGATTGTGTTCCTGTAGTCTTCCCAGGTTACCTGTCCTTGCTTCCTCTGTCTATGCATTAGCTTCTTTCCCTTTGGTTTGAGCAGTAGTTCCCTGATTAGCCATTCCAGTCCCTTGTCATCCTGCCTAATCACTTACACCTGGGGACAGAAGGATCTTGTGCACTATGAAAGGCATCCATAAATGTCTGCCAACTCTGTTTTTCTCCCTTGTCCCTGACATAAGTTTCCCAAAGGATTGATATTGACTACACCCCTGAAGAGCTGGAAATTTGCTTTCCTAGAGCTCAGGGTCCTGACTTTACTCTTTGACTGACTCATATCCCTCTGGACTGTGAATTCCATCAGTGTGTGATAACTGCAGCCCAGGCTGCCTCTAATCTTTATGTCACCAGTTAGCTTACTCGCATTGATGACCTACAGGTCCAGAAATGCATCCCCTCTGGAAAGGCTTTCTACACAGTCAGGAGTTATAACTGGTGCTATTTCTCTGCTTTGCTTACCTGAAAAACATAATTATAAATAGTTGTTTCTTAAATCACTTAATAATGGCAACAGGTGTGACCCTAAAAAAACCCCTGACGTGATTAGGGATTTATTAGGCACTAACATTTGTTGCCTGTGGTTTTCAAACACAACAGTATCCAGAACAGACATAAATAACTTTTTACACATAAATACAAATTCCAACTGATATTTTAAAACTGAAGTTCAACAACTGGACAATTTTCTGTCTCTTTTGCCCTGTTTTTTTTTTGTCTGTCCAATCCTATTCACCAAAGCCACACATTTAGCAGGAAGAACAGAAGCACAAGGTCTATGCGTGTACGTGGAGGCTTCAAATAAGTCCCCAATGGACATTTTCATGTAACTTCTTGTCTTTGTGATTCATGACTGACACATCTCAGAGCCTTTACCTGGTAGGTGGGTCACCAGCAGTCTCTGTAGAAATGTAAAATATCAGGTTGTTTTACCAGCACATTATTCTTCAAATGTGTATGCTCCCAAACCTGTCTCTTTTCATTGCTATTTATATTTGCTATTTTGGGTTTTCTTAATGCATGTGACAATTATAAATAAAAAATGCAATCGGGTGTACAGGGTATTAATTTCCCAGGGGTTTCACTATCCAATAAGGCACTGGAAGAACTCACCCATAGGTCCTTCCTGTCTTATTAAATGGGATTATAAAGAGTCTGTTAAATCTTTACTCCTGTAGGATTTTATACAAGTTGCAAAGGGGTCATGTATTAGATTTGTTAAAAATGGAATTTTATTTGTGAGAATTTTTTCAGGACCACAAAGCAGAGACGAGTGCTGTATACAAGGGCTTAACTTGGTACTGGGAAGCCAATCTCTGGTAAATTTTTCATTTTAAATCACTAGGAAATGTCTAGTTGACTGTAATCACGCCAACATTTCTGTGCATATATTTTTCAGTCTCAGAAATGGTTTTCCAATTGCTTGGCTTCGTTGTATCTCCATTAGGCAGAGTTTCATCTTGTCCTCCTTTGCTCAGGGCTTATATTCTCTTTGAGTTTGCTTAAAGCTTGAGTTGCTCTCCAACGCAGTCGGTCAAAGTGTCAATCCATGCAAAACAACAGCTGTGTTATGGAACTGGTATAAGATGCTGGTATAATATCAAACATTAGCAGGAGGGGTGTGAAACCCAAAAAAGCAGGTGCCAAGGTGTTAGGTGTCAGAAGAGATTCTCGGAGGCCTTACTGCTGCAGGAGTTCTCATAAATGTTTTAATAGGTGAGGGGCTAAAGAAGGACATGGATCTATGTTAGGAAACAGGATTATGCAGTTAGGCACAGGAAAGCGTGTCAGTTGATCTCACTCTTGACACTGTGCTTCCAAAACCTTCTAATTAACATAGCACCATTTTAAAAACACTTTACTATCAGAATAAGTCAGCAGCTAATAATAGCAGTCCACTTCACTGGAGATCTGACCCATGCTTAACTCCATGCTGTGGTGCCAGTGACCTTTCCTTTACCTTTCACATTAGTTCAGTAAAAGTAATATCACCTTTCACAGTCTGAAATGTTTTTGTAATAGGGAGTGACAGACAAGAAGTTTTACAGCATAAGGGAAGACTTAACAATGACCAAAGGGGCATAATGTGAACACTAAAACATGGCTATATTATTACAAAAAGCATGAATCTAACTGTAAAAGAATTCAGTGGTAGGAAAAAGTATTTGGTACTATTCCATCTTTGCTTTCTCTCAAAACAATTCCAAATCTCTTTGAGAGCAAAACAGGCTTTCAAAATTCTGGTAATATATCCTCCATTCATCTGTGAGATAATCTGAGGCAGATTTTATATAGCTGCTGAACAGAAGCAGAGAGCAGAACAAATACATAGCACTATCAGACTTGCATGTTTAATCTTGCAGAAAAATGTCTCTGGTGCCAACATACATGGACTGATGAGAATTAAAAGGGACTTATAGCTGAAGGGAGAGAAAAGCATGCTATTTACATTTCCATAAAGTGCAGATAATGAGAGGTATTATTTATTCCATAAGAAGAATAAAGTTGGAGGGTATAATTGGAATTAACGTGTTTAATTTATTACTGAATATATTCCTATCAGTTGTTAACTAATTACATGATTGATGAACTTTTCACAGCTGTAAAAAACACTTGGTAAGGCTGACTGTCATTTTTATCCATCATCATTGATCAGTCAGAAAGATATAAAGACAGAGACAGCCTGATCAGCTGAAAGTAGACATCATCCCAGGATTGTTTTTTGTCTCATCTAGAACTCAGGTAAGATCTCTGCCTTATTAGTCCTGGGCAGAAGAGCATAGAATTATACCCAATGTGAAGTGGAAGAGATGTTGAATTTGTGAGGGAATTCAAAGACGGATATGTTTCTGTGGTTCCTGCTTTACTTATTGAAGAGACGCCAGCTCACAAGCCTGGACTTCTGTCATTCTAAACTGCAGTACAAAGCAGGATGAGTTCAGGGTAAGAAATAAATTTCTGAAAAGCTCAGAACAAATACAGAAAATGGAGACTTTTCTTCACTTGCTGTTTAGACTACCCAGTTAATTCACTATTTTGACTTTTCATAGAGGTGTTTAATACTGATGGAGTTTAGAAGGAGATGTGTAATTTCATGAATAATAAAAGCAAATGTTATAGAAGTCATGGAAAGGTTAAAACACAACTTTGTATGAATAAGATTTCCAGACTTCTCCATCTTTTACTTTGTAAAATGAATCTTGTCTTTTTTTTTTTCCTTCCAATCTATTTTTAATTGACAAGTGTTTTATTAGATTCCCCATCCCCTGCATTACTCTAGCCACATCAGACTGTTTCTTCCTGGACTAAACTGAGGTATTACAGGTAATCTTGATCTGCCAAATTCTGTGACTCAAAATTTGAGATTCCACGAGCCAGTTTACATGGGCACTGTGGATGTTGGGCATATGTGAGCAGTGCTGGCCGGTGTGTAGAGTTTGTGTGAGGAATGTGTATGGCTATGTGACAGAACCTCCCCTGACTGTGTCTGGTTACAGGACACACAATTATATGGCTACATGACCGGGGAGTGTAGGCAGCACAGACTGCTGCTGAGGGCTAGCTTCAGTCATGTCAGGCAGCATATGCTGGCTGCCATGCAGTCTTGAGGCTGTCTCATTTCATCTGGAAATACAGAGCTGGTCAGTTGAAAGTTATATCTGAATGGTGGGACTGTCATAGCAGAGGGGCTGCAAGTGTCTTGATCACGTGTGGGCACCACCATTTCATGATTTGCTGTTCTTTTCTGCCCCTCTGGTTTCTCTTTGAATACACTCCTTTCAGCGAAGAGAAATGGTTTAAGGAAAGGCCAGGCTACTTCAAACTGTTTTTAATATAGCTGAAATATTTTTCATTGTCAGATACAAAATGCTCTTTGAAATGGTGGTTAGAGGCAACAAAAGAGTTATCAATATTAGAGGACCTAATGTGGTGCTTCAGAACTGTAGAATGTTGGATTACATTTTTTCCAAAAAAAAGGAAGAAATGAGGTGGTTCTAAAAATACAGGTCATCTTAAATCTCAATTCATTTCATTGCCATAATTAAGGTCTTGATAGACTTGTTATATTACATACCTGGAGTGGTTCTCAGCATCTCAAGACTAGTAATCAGGAAACCTGCACTATACTTTCTCCGATGTACTTTTTCACCTTGGTAAGTGGCATTCTGCCACTGTGTTTCTGTTCACTTTTCCCCATTTGCTTGTAGTTACTATTAATGGCATTGAAACAGCACAATAGAGAACCCTTAATATGTGTTTTCTACAGCATAGCAGCACAGAGATTTATTTGCAGGTTTTTGTGCTCTGGTAATGATGATATCAGTACAGGAATAAACCCTAAATTGCAGATCTGCTTTACAAAAAATTCAACTTTTAGAAGTTTTGACATTTGAAATCTCAATAAGCAGTGTTATTCTACTGGAACACTGGTGAGGTTTTTGTGCCTTACTCTGAGGCTGAAAAAATTTGGACTGTGTTTCTTTGGACTGTGACATAGAAATCGAGGTTTTCATTATTTGTGTAAATGTCAGTTTCCTCAGAATTTTGCAAAGTTATTAAAAAAAAGTTGCAAATTCTAGAATCTAATTGTGTAGAGGTTTTATTGAGAGGCGCAAAGTTTTTGGTTATGTTGCTCTTGTGAGGAACACTGTGGAGGAAAAATACATCATGAATTACCAATTTCTCACTCAATTGTTCTAATCTTTACTGTTTTTCCTAATCTTGATTTAGGACTTTCAGAATTACTGCAAACCAAAAATTTAACGAAAAAACCAAAGTATTTCCATTCTGTTATTATCTATTGCTCATCCCTGAATCCCATATACTACTGTAATTTACCTTGTGAAAAATTGGAAATTATGGTGTTTTGTATGTAGTGTTATTTTATTTAGTGGGAAATAATTTGGGGTTAATTATTGTATATCACAATATATATCTCCAACTATTTATTTGCTTTTCTGACCACCAATGCATAGCGAACACAAAACTTTCATGAAGTTACTTTTTTCATTTTTGCATCTTTTCCCAGGTTTTAGTCAGTTTAAGAAATGTTCTTGCATTAGCTTGTACTTCACTGTATTAGATTTTATTTGCAGTTGTGAAAATCTTGACAGCTTTAGATGCATGCTGTTAATAATGAATGTTAGTCCTATGTTCAGCGGTCATACTTTCTTTTGTTATATTCATGTTTTTATATGCTCAAAGCATTATATAGGTATTTGTAAAATGCCATGGTCATAGAAAATATTATCTGATATTGCACATGATGTACACAAATACGTCAACATTTTTTGTTTTACGATTAAAAAATTACTAGGGCTATATATGCCTCTAGCAGCAATATGTAGCTCAACAAAGATAAGTAGCTTGGGCGCAATCTGAAGGGAATTGAGTAGTAAAACATCCGTTTGTAAGCTACTTATATTGATATAGGGCATAGAAGTAAAAGTGTAAAATGTATCTGAGCTTATACTGCTTCAGTACCATGAAACCTGATTCTACACAATTTATCTTCCGAACAACTATGCTGGGACAGGCCAGATGACTGATTTTGTTGGGCATTTTTTCCTTGTTAAGAGACACAGGACAATATTCAGCAATCCAAGGAGCATTATGGAACAAGTCTTCAGCTGCATTTGTGCCTATATCTTCCTGAGGTACTCTGAGCCAATGGAAGAGGTCATGATATAATTTAGACCTAGCAGCTTCCCAGAAATATAAAAGCCTCTTGGCTACACTGAAGACCTGGCCAGACATATTCTATGCAGCCAAATTTTTTGTAAAAGGGCATTTCAGCAAGTGCTTCATTAGTGTATAACAGAAAAAAAAGCCATCTACCAATCAAACAACCAACCAAAAAACCCAAGCAAAAGGTGATTTCAGGACTTTCCAGTAAAAAGCAGACGATGTTTGTAGGCTTGCTATGTTATCACCCCTACCAAAGGTCACGTGGATGAGTGGTATTGATGATGCACATTTTACGACAATATGCTTGACTAGATGTGGTCTAATTCCAGACCAGATGTGTCACAGTGTGCAAAGTAGTCTTATCTCCATTCTGAATTTCCCAAATCTGGGGATTTTCTTTACAAAACTCCTGCTCCAAGAAAAGACAAATCCAGATCCAAGTTGCAGGGTTCTCCTGCTGGTACACAATTATGCAAAACTGCTCTAGTGCTCAGCACCACAGCAGGCAAGAATCTTGTGCATTTTGGTGAAGTTACTCTGCGCCACAACAAAAAGAATTTCTACTATTTCTGTTTGCAAAGTAAAAAATCCATGGAGATGCTTATTCCTTGTATCATAAAGGCGGCTCACAAATTGCAAACCTTCTGACCTCTGCTGCTGAAGTAGAAATGTCTTTTTTGCCTTAACATTTTGTCCTCCACTTAATTTATTAGCAAGCTGATTTCTGGCTGACATTTGATGAAAGCCTTTTTTCCAACCTTACCAGGCTATCTCTGCTCAACCTGGTATAGAATACAGATTGTTGTCATTGCCCGGCCCCAGTATATATAAGCTGAAATAATTTCATCATCAATCATCAAGATGGGGTGAATGTAACAAATTAGAGCTACAGAACCACATTCTTAGTTTTATTTCTGTGTTTTCCTCCCACGATTTTCCTAATTAGTTATTTTGCATCTATCAGTATTGCATCATCACCTGGTTCTCTTCTGCTGACATTACCTCTTCAAGCATCCTTGATAATTTTTTCCTTTCAAGTGAATGATTACTATTTTATCAATGTAAAACAAAACAGCCAACGTATTATAATTCTTTATTTTAGCTGTCATCTTTGTTTATGATATCTTTTTTAAGTTGCTACAGAATAAAATTGCCATATCTTTTGGACGTTTTACCCATGCCCCATTTTGGAAAATAGTGATTTATTCGGCAATTCAGAATGAGCTCAAACGAGCATACTCAGTTTTTTGAACCAGAAGGGTAACTTCACATGGTGCATGGCGTTGTCATGGCAAACTAGAATCATTGTACATGCTTGAATCATTAAGAGGGCACCATTTGAATAGCATTTCTTCAATTGATATGCATCTAGAAGCAGAAATGAAAAATGTTTTTGGCTATGTCTCTATTCTGTTGTGAGAATGATCAATATTGATCATCTCTCGATGAAGGAACAGAATATATCTTTAAAGGATCTTTTTTTAGGTTTGAGGTCACCTTGTCTCCAAACATCCTGGATAGGTCACTTAGTGTTCATATGGTACTGACTTTGCTGTTCTTCCTCTTTGAATGGTTTTAATTGAAATATATGAAGTGTACATTCCCAAAGTGAGCTACTGGACCTATTGAAGTTGATGAAAAATCTTTAATTGACTTTTGGTAGAGTCTAGTTTTCCCTTCTAATGTGTGTCCTTAATTTACAGTTTTGGAAGTTTGAATATGAGATGACTTTATGATGGCAAAGTGCAATAATATATGCAGACTGTGTGTAGCTGCAGCATCAAAGCTATGAAAATTTAATGTAACTAATCAACATAAATTTATTTTTTGAGACAGAAGACTTGTTTTGGCTTTAGCCCAGGAAATCATTACTTGGGTACTTAGTTTCATACATGTGACTCTTCTATTGGCATGGAACAACTCTTAGACTCAAATACACGATCCACATTCTTAGGGATTTTAACTGCATGATGATAGTCCTGCCCTTATTGCTATGTGGTTCTTCACTCACCTGTGAATGATCAATACCTGATATTTTCGTGAATATTGCACATGTTGCATGTATTGCATATATTTTGTGAATATGGAATAAAACTGATTTCCTCATTTTTTATAGAGCTGATGAAAGATTTTTGCGTACAAAAAGACTGGTTTAATAATAAGCAAAGTCTCTTTCTATGAGCTTCTAATGCTTAGATCATCATAGCTATATGTACTCTATTAGATACTAAACTTTAGTTGTTTGGATGATGAAATGATGAACACTGAAAGGGGACAATATTAAACTTCCAAGTAACAGTTTGGTGTAAGGATAACACTGTTTTCTGGAGGATTAACTCTACAAAAGGTTTAGGATTTTAGCATTGCAAAATCAGAATGATGCCATCGTGGTGAATGCTTTCTTTCACTTACATTTCTTGGATATAGATTACCAAGACGTCATGATCCAATCAGTGAGAAATGCCTCTGCCCTAATTAAGGTGCAAACAAGACCATATGTTGAAGTCAAAACCATAGAGTTTATTTAACAATCAATGTGAGGCAGAAAGAAAAAAATAGAAAAGGCAGAAGGGAGAGAGAGAGCTATAAAGTAGAAGATAGTTGCCACCTGTGGATCAACTGGCATCCCATTGGTCCTTCATCACCCTGAGCTTCTTGATGCTGAGGTTCCCAAGGTCTTTCAAAACTCTTAACTCCTTGTACAGTTTAGCAAACAAAGGAATTAATGCTCATTGGCTACACAGTTCTCTTATTCTATTGGTTACGTGATTCCTTCATGTCTAATGATAGTAAGTCCATATATTTCGTTTCTCTCTTCTTTTGAGTTGGTGCGTTTCTTGGGTTGGTGGGTTGTGAGTCGGTGCTCACAGTCTTCCCCTGCCAGAATTACCCTTTACCTAGATGGAGATGATTTCAGCCCAGTTGCTGAGTTGGTTTTCCTTGTGGCTTATGAATTCTGCATTCTTTGTGCCCATTATCAGTGATAGATTCTTCTCCCCAAGCTTTGTTAACCTCCCCCCTGAGATAACGCTCAGACAATAGCACCACCTTTATTTTATCTGAAGCTCCTGCCGTGGTGGCTTAATTTGCTGTCCAAGTTCCAGGTATCCAGAGAGGCATATTCAGAGGGGTTTCAGTGGTTATGGATGCCTTCCATCCCATAACTTGGGGTGATCTTTGTTCATCTGGTGGTAAGTGTATGAGTAGTTGCTTCTTTACACAGTTTACCACAGAGTGAATTTTTGTCTGGATGCACTGCCCAGGATGTACTAGCCAGATACCACCTCCACCAAGCCTGGAGTTAATGCCATGCTGCCTCTCCATTCTCATGGAAAAGTCCTGCTCCTTAAGAGTGTCTTTCACAGTGTTTGAGACAGGCAACTGTGCTCCTTAAGGAGTTACACAAGATACCGCCAAATGAAGTGCTGTTTGATTACACATATTTTTGACCTTCAGAGGCTTTTGTCACAAAAAGCATCAAATTAAGACCCTGTTTCTAAGCAGTTGGATTGACTGTTGAATGCCTTTGCCTCATCAAGTTTAAGAGTCCAGTTTGGCAGTCTGATGGTGAACTGGGCTATACGAATACAGCTGTATCTTCATGAAAGGTATCTTCTGCATCTAAAGATTCTTGTACTAAATTTCTGTAACTGGTGCTTTTAGCCATGAATATCAATGAGATTATAGAAAAGGTTACAGTTACAGCTCGATGGAAGAAAAGATAGACATTAGGTTTGTATTCATGATATCTAAGTGGGCAACTATGCAGTTTGCTCCTGGGGTGTTTCTTCGTCTCATATATCCTACTGTGTTCAGCAGGTGAATAATGAGTGTCAGTCTATGGGAAACAGTATATGTGATAGCCTGTGCTACTGAATTGATACAAATTTTCTTTGATTTCATTGACTCTGAAATTTCTGGGCAAAAATGCATTTTTAATGTGTGGATAGACGTTTCTAGGTTAATCCCCTTGTTTGTCTTGTCATGCATTGACTTTGATGGGTTGCAGTTTCTGTTATTTACATGTCACTGAAAAATACAGTATTTTAACACAATGTTGCACCTTTTAATTTGTTGGTGTTAAGTAGTACGCAACTATGGTAAAAAAGCTTGCAACCTTATGAGTAAATCCCTTTCTTCAGCAAAAAAGTAGAAGAAAAATAACACTACACCCATTAATCAAAAAATATTTCAGTCCAGGACATGGTGTCCTTTTCTGTCAATGGAAGGTTTAACTGCCAGGGAGAAAAAGAAGCATAGAGCTCTACAATGTTATCTGGATTAATTCTATGAACAAAATTATGAAGGTAAGTAAAATGGTGCAGTTTGTCAAAGAAAAATGACAAGAATGATTAAATGTAAGTACCACAATAAGTCTGTCCAGGTAGCTAGACTATTAAATATGGCTATTTTCTTTTTTAATGGAACTTGCATAGAGCCTATATACTGATTGATTCAAAGTTGCATAATAAAGAAAATAGTAAAAATCAACATTGAGTAAAAATGAATGACAACATAAAAATGATAAGGGAGCCATGCTTGTTTGAAAATGAAATGTTGTAAAAGGTGCAAAAATCCATCAGTCCTTTAAGAAGAAATAAAATACAGAGTGTTTTCTTTAGGAAATATAATACACAGCTACTATAATTTCCAATGCATCATCTGTCATAGGCATTTGTTGGTAACATATCATGAAGACATTAAATTAAAAACTCCATTAGGTTTCGACATGCTCTAGAAAATGGACAGCTTTGTTAAATATTACCCTAAAAGTACAAGTACTCAAGGCTTGCAGCATACACAATATAATCATGGCTCCAAGTATTTTGTGGCATGCTGAACCCAAATTTGTTTTGATAGAGTAGATGGTCTTATGCTTTGTTCATGCATTTTTATGGGAATACAAACTCCGGCAAATGTATATTTTAATCTAACCAAGTAGTAAAGTATTAAACGAATCTATATACCATACTGTTTGAAAAGTGGAAGAAACAGCTATATTTCTTAAAAAGATAATACTGCTAAGTTAAGATTGCTGGTAATATTTAATTCAATAAAGCACTTTCAGGGCAGACTAGTTACTGTTGTTGAAGAAATATAACTACCATCTAATCTTAATGTTACCAAGTTGTTTCAGTATGACAGGTGACTGCATGTAAAAGCAAGATGTTTAGGAGCTTGAGTGAGCAGTAAAGAAAGTGTACTTTAACATATGTCTGCTACTCGGTCTAGGGGTTGTGGCTTTTCTTCTTTAGGGATGTGTCTTGGGGTGACTCCATCNGTTTGAAAACTTTTTGGGTGGCATTTAAGCCTGTGGAATATTATTTTAATTCTGTACTTGCAAAATTTTTGGGAGGAGAATCTGTTGAAATACATGTATCAGCAGTTTAAGCAAGTTATCCTGAGTTTAGAGAAACCCAAAATATTTACTTGGGATTTAAAATTGTGAGGATAATTTGAAACCACAAAGTAATTGCAGTTTAAAGATAGTGTCAGATACTTTCTATACTATCTTGTTGCTGCAGTCGAGAAGAGTCACTGCGTTTTCCTTGTTCAAAGAGAGGTTCTATTTTTCTGGAAAAAAGATTCAGAATCTGGAAGATTTACAGAATATGACTGAGAGTTCATTGCCAGCAGTCAGTCCCCAAAATGACAAAATGGTTGGAAAGTAAGAAGTGTCAGAATAAAATGTGTTTGCCTGCTCTGAATTTGTAGTGAGACATGTCCATGGTGATGACTCACCAGGACTGTTTTAAGACAGTGGGGGGAGATTTTGAAATTATACCTTTGACTTCAGGAACTCTGAACCTCTATTATGTTTTTGAAAGATAAACTTCATTGTGTAGTCATTTGTAATAGAATAGCTTCAGTAAATCCCCCTGAAAATATTTCTCAAAATGATAAGATTTTGCAGTTGTATGAGGTTATAACCAGAAAAAAACAAACAGTAAGTAAATAAAACCCACAAAACGCCAACCAAACAAGAAACCTACATCCCACAAACAACAAAAAAAACCACCACCAAAAAGTCTCAGAAGAAGCTGGCTCTGTCTCAGCACCATGCTGTGAATGTGAGGATTTTTAATAGCAAGGGTCAAATTAAGATGAAAGCTGATAGTATTGCAGTAAAAAGGAGCTTGGAAAGATAATATAAAGAAATCACAGGTCTTAATTATTAATAATTAAAAAGTAATTCTCAAGGATTCAGCATGTGTTTTATTAATTTATAATTTTTTCATATTTTATCCTTTTCATATGTTCTGCTCACCTTGGAAGCGGAAAATGTGTTTGGTTTGGGGTTTTTGTTTCCTATATTCTAAGATACCTTCAGGCAAAGATCAAGGAAATTTTTTTGCTACTTTTTCTCCTGTATCATGATCTGTAGATTTTGATTGTGATGGTGACTGATGATTAGAAGCTCAGAAATACAATTTTGATTCTAAAATAATTTTTTGGTTAACATTTCTACTCCTTTGACTTTCACTTTAGCTAGCTGCATGGTTTTAGGAACACTGGTGGAGTTCATAATTGATTCAGTACACAGAGAGCTCTATTCAACACGTTAATTTCTTTAACAGGTATATTTTGCATTTGTAGTTAAACTTCATTGCACTAAGTATTTATTACTTAAAAATAGAATTCCTTTGAAAAGAATTCCAATAAAAATATCTACTGTACTTTATTATGTACTTAGTTTGCGGGAAGGAAGATGTATTTTTAAAGATCTTTGAAAGATATTTGACCAAATTTTTTGTTGGCTTAAATTGATAGTTTCATTTTCTAATCATGTCCTAGTATCACACTCTCAGTGCATAGTAGAGTTATAGTGAAGGGAATCAATGTAATTTTGATGGGGGTTATCCAATCTCTGATTTTGAGAATGGTAACCTGGTGCCTATTAGTTATAAAAATTGTGTTTTGTCAGCTCAGAACCAAGTAATTTTCTGGTTCCAGACTTGTCATCTAAACCTGTAGGGTTTTAAAGAATAAAAATTTCATTCAATCCCCTGATGCTGTTAGAAAGGCGATGAACAATTTGGCAGGTAGGTATTTCTGAATTCCTTTTTCTATAAAATGATGACTAAGAGACAAGGCTGGCAAAATGGTTGAATAAAAAAATAATGAATTCTTATCTTTCTAAGTGCTTTTAGAGGAACAAAAATGGTTGATGAATGAAATGTCTTCTTGTATTTGCAAAAAGTAACTAAAGCAAAGCACTGCTTCTTTCTAGCTAAGTAACCTGAAACAACTCACATTTGTGGACGTGTCAGCAAACAAGTTCCATTCTATTCCAATTTGCGTACTCCGGATGTCTAATTTGCAGTGGTTGGATATTAGCAGCAACAGCCTGAAGGATCTCCCAGAAGACATAGACAGGTAGTTTACGTTTTAATTTAATGACAGGTATAGGGTCTCTTAAGTGAATTTAGAAAGCAACAAGCTTCAAAGGGATACTGTGGATGGAAAGTCTTACTTGGAAACGCATCACATATTTCTGCATGTAAACATTCCCCTTATTATCAATGGACTGGGTCTGAGAACAAAAACTAATTTTTCTAGCTCATTGATGACAGTCAGTTAACTAAATACATTTTCTGCTGCTTTCATAATAATTTGTCATTATATCTAGACATTCTTTTTGGGAAGTTCTCCAGGTATACTCTGCCCCAGTTCCAGCAAAGGGGACTCATTGTATGGAGTCGGCAACAGTAACTCTCTAGAGGATAGATGGGGACGAGAAAAAGATGAACAAAAGCATTTTTAAGTTACTCAGAAAGCCTGATAAACTTTGTTAGTAAAGAAGAAAAATATTGATAAGATTCAAAAACTCCATTGAATCCTCCCCTTCTACTCTGAAATATATATAGATGTGTGCACATATACTCACTCTTCCAGTTTCGATAACCACTAGAACTAGTTTTTTAAAAAATCATGCTGATCCTTTTAATGGGACTTGCTAGCCTGAGAAAGCACTATTCTTATTCTTATCTTAATTATCTTATTATGAGCTTATTTATTTAGTCTGAAGTACTGCGGTGACTTGGTTTACAAAACTTTACCTAGCCTTAAGTGAAAAAACCCAAACATATTAACTAAAGTTTATTAAAAAAATATTCTGGATTATTTATTGATCTGGGAATAGAAATCCCTGAGGCAGAAGAAACTTCACAGAAAAGTCATTCAGTCTTAACTTTTGCAAGGCCTTTTTTGCTTGGCAAAAATACTTTTCTGGGACATTGTGTAATCACAGATTATTCTGACAGCAGCACTGAAGACTTAACTTGTGTTAGTAATTCGCGTGCTTTAGCTAGAAAAAACATAAACTTGCCATTTTTTCCCAAGGTATCTGACCAGAGATTCTACTAACTTCAAAGAGTTTCTAAGAGGATATTTTTTTTTTATGGAAGGACAGCCTCTCAACTTAAAGAACTTTTTTCCCCTGTAACATATATTCCTGTAGCTTCAAATTATTCCCTTTCTTCTTTTCATCTTCTCCGTTTTGTACTGAGTTGCCAGATTTGATGCTAGAATGTCATAATCAGACACCACAAAATAAGGCTTTCCTTGTTTGATTTTGGGCTCATGTGCATTCAGAAGACTAGAAAATGTCAGGATAACCCCTGCATCAGTAAACTAATACTCTTTTTCAGAGTCATGATTTCAATGCCTGTGGTGTCAAAGAACCTCAATGAATTACCATTGTCCGTAATACCATTACAATAGTCTCTGATTAATAAGGATAAGTTGACAGTAAACTGAAGCCTTACTTAAAATTTTTCCCTGAATTCAAACAAACCACATGCGCCTGATAAGCATAGCCTTCAACAGTGTTTTAGGAATGGACCCTTCCAGTCAAATAAGACAAATTTTTTCATCAATCTGGTATGCTTTTTATCTTCTGCATAATCCAAGGAATAAAGGCACAGACACAAATTTCTATTGCACTAGGAAACGCCAGGGGAAATAAAGCAAAAGTTCCTCCACAAAACACTGTCATTAAATTGATTTCATTGGGACAACTTGCAAGAGCCTTATGACTGGGAGCTGATTCTTGTGTTGCTCCCCACAGTACTAATTACCAGTGAAAAACAATAGATGGGGATGGACTGCCTACCACAGGCATACCTAGCTCACAGAAACCAGCATATGAGCAATGGTGTGAGCAGATGACCTGTATTTTCCATTAGTTGCAGGATGCACATGGTGAGGCTTTGTATCATGTTCTGTCAACATCTTCTGTATGAGAATACAGTAAATTTTGTAGCTTTATATCTTGAGCATGCTTCTGATTACTTGTCAGAGGTATGCTATCAGTACTATAATGCTGAATCCTTACTGGAGATTTCCATTAAAGTTGACGAAATTTTGTGAAAGTAGGGTTTGAGTGACTTTTTAAGAAGCCAAAGAGGTGGCATATTAATTGCTCTTATTATATACAAGATTAGGTCAGTATTACTATCTTGAATAGATGCTCCTGTTTGGAATAAATATTTTAAGTCATCTCTATCTTTTACATCTTTACAGGTTAGACGAATTGCAGACACTTCTCCTACAGAAAAACAAGTTGACTTATCTTCCACGAGCTCTTGTCAATATGCCAAAGCTCAGTTTGCTAGTTGTCAGTGGTGACGACTTGGTCGAGATACCCACAGCCATCTGTGAGTCAACCACAGGTTTAAAGTAAGTAAAAGTGAGAGGGAAAGGGAAATATTCTTAAAAAGATAAGGTAAGATACACCCTGGAGAAATGCTTTCATTAATATCAGTTTCTACAAATTGTGACCCAATTCATATCAGAGTGGTACAGGAGGGACTAAAAAGATTGGAAATTACAGAGGGTCTGCAGTTTTATGATTTTCATCTACCCACATTGTGCATCTGTATGTCTAAACTGCTATTTCTGGGTAGACTGGGTCATAGTAGCTCTAACTCTGGAGTTGCAAAACCATGCTTCAGAGTGGGACTGGCAGCCTGGAAGCTCAGTGCTGACAAAAGCATCTTGCTGGGAGATGGAGACATGGCCAGTAAAACACTAAGTATGGTCACATGAGTTTAGTAGTTCTTTGCTGTGAAACTCCACCTTACTGCTGCATGCAGGATAAGACTAAAAGGCCTTTTAGTCTGCAGTTACAGAGATCTTGCATTTCTACAGGTAATGTTCATGTTTTTGATTATGGAACCATTTCAGACTCTATACTGGGTCTGGCTCGAGTGGAGCTAGATTCTGGATGGAATTAACTTTCCTCATAGCCACCCCCTCTTAGAGCTGTTCCTTGCACTGGCAGCTAGAAAGGTGTTGATAACACATCAGTGGTTTTAGCAATTGCTGAGCAGTGGTGGCACAGCATCAAGGCTGTCTCTCCAACCCTCCCCTGAGAAAGCACTGCAGGCTGAGGGTGAGCTAGAGGTTAGGAGGGGATACAGCCAGAATAGTTGACCCCAGCTGACCAAAGGGATATTTCATATCATATGGTGTCTTGCTCAGCATATAAAGCTAAGAGAAAGGAGAGGGGAGGTGGATCATGTTATTGAAGTTTTTGTCTTCCAAAGAAACCAACTACATATACTCAGTCTCTGCTTCCCAGGAAGTAGATAGACATTACCTGCTGAGAAGTAGAGAGTAATTTTTTGCTTTGCTTTACTCTTATTCTATGCATAGGTTTTACTTTTCTCATTAAGCTTATGTACAATATTTTCATTTGCTATTCCCCTTTGTCTAGTTGAGGAGAGGGGCAGAGAGAGCTGCTTGGTGGGCACCTGGCCAGCTAAGGGCAGCGGATCACGATCGCACAGCAATTCACGAGATTTTTAGAAAGCCATATGATTTGTTGGAACATTTGTTCTTTTGAAAGTAAAATTTTTATTTGTTTTTCCTTCTTTGAGTGAAAATCAGAGATTTTCAGAATGCTATGCACTAATTTGCACATCATATAAGTTGTTTATGTAACCACCTAGTTTTTCACCTCCGAAGTGTAGCTTTAGGAAGTTTGCAATTACAAAGTAATGCATGCCCTGTCATGAATTGTAAAGGACAAGTAATGTAGTAACAACCAAAAAATGGAGGCACATATTGTCAGCTAAGTGATACTGGCAAAATTCCAGATTGCTAGGCAATATTATTAGGATGAAGTTCATACTGCTCATTAGCAGATGGGAAATTACAGTGTAGTGTACACTTCTTTCAGAAGTTCCATAATAAAGAAATATACCTGTTATTGCAAAGAATGATTTATGTAGAGAGATGGAAAAAGAGAAATCTAATAATTTTTATATGGAAAGTGGATTACAGAGAAAGTTCCATTTCAAGTCTGTATTTCTAATAATATATGTATCCTAACAATGCCATGATGCAAAATTGAGCTAATGATGTTCACATTTCTCCTTCAAATTTGTCCTTCTGGCTCTGGTAGCAATTTCTAAAATATCATTCATGATGGCCAGTGATGTTCAGCTGCCTGTGCATATATTCTTGTGTTAATCTCTCTCTAGATTTGTAAGTCTCAAGGACAGTCCAGTTGAAACGATTGTCTGTGAAGACACTGAAGAAATTATAGAAAATGAACGTGAACGTGAGCAAGTTGAGAAAGAGTTTATGAAAGCATACATTGAAGATCTCATGGAAAGGGGTATGTCTTAATTTGCAATAAGCTTCCCACTATCTGGGATATAACTGCAGACATACATTGTGAACATTCATATTTAGGAGGACAAGCAATAGACCCTTAAACTCTAATTGTCTTTTAGGGTATTAAATAAGTCTAATAGTGAAAATGCCAAATGTGTTTTGTTAAAAGTTTGGACCCAAACCAGGACCCGCGATATTGAACAAATGTATACAAAATTAATTGTGTTTGTATATGCCTTAACCTTAATTGATTGATGATGTACACAAAAATTATTCTCATTGTCTAGATTCACTTCTCTTGGGATTAGTATTAGTGATTTTGAATTCTTGAAGAAGTACTTCTCTTCAAAAAGAAACACAATGGGTATTTGAAAGGTTCTTTGTATTGGTAGAATATACTTTGACAATATTATCTGTTTCAAGGTACTAACTATTTAACCATTGTGCAATTATAGTAAAATACCTGCTTTTATCTTTGTTACATAGCATCTGAAACTTATTACTTCATTTTGCTACTGTGTTCTATATTTACCATCATTAAGAAACCGCTGCTCTCTTGAGTGTTCTTTAATAAAATTTGTTAGAAAGCAAGGGGAAAGTTTCCTGTGAGACAGAATACCCCATAGGTTCATTTTAATTCCTTTAATAGTTTGTGTGTAGAAAGGACTTTTTGTGAAATGAATCTTATGGTAGCTTTTCATTCCTTGCATTTAATTTAAGTGGTCAATATAGCGGTCCTACAAAACCTGTTAAAAGAAATATAGAGAAAGGCCACAGGATGTGGCTTCAGAATACTTCTCATGTTCGCATGCTGGGCATTTTTTCCTTAATGTGTATAAGTTGTGCATATGAGCATTCATTCTGTCTATTTCTAAATTGAAGTCTGCTATAAAAGTGATAATGGTAACAATGGCGGTTACAATGGAGAGAAAAATGGAATGGAGGAAAAACTAAGGCCATAATTTGGTTTCAGAGACAGTCATAAAATATGTAGTGATGGAGTTGTATCTATATTCTTATGAAATATGGAAGTCTGTCAAGCTGCCTGAAACCTGCATTTGGCCCTATTGAGAACGGCCAGCTTTATGCTCTTCTGGGGCAAAGCAGCTCAGGGATACGCTTTTCTGCCTTTCTAGACAGAACTTACCTTCCTATTTTTTATGAGGCGTTTGGATCATGAATCACTTTTGTATTTCCTGCTTCTGAACTTCTGTGCTATAGATAATGCCAATACCTGCTTTTGAAAAACAGACTGGAGAAGGAATATCTTCTGTAAGATATGAACCAGCAGAATTTCTGAGAGATAGCAAAGAGGTCATTTGTAGAGTACCTCTGAAATAAGACCAAACCCAGCTGTTTCTAGCTAAGGGCTCCATTTATTTGCGCTGGATTACATAGCTAAAGTCTGAGATTTACTTCTTTTTTCTCTTTTTGCAGAGTCTACTCCTTCCTACACTACGAAAGTAATGCTCAGTCTCCAGCTCTGAAGATTAAAAATCTCTAGATCTCTACTGAATATCTGAATAACTCTCTTTTTATTCACCTGAATAGTAAACACAGGAAAATATAGGTGGCCAGAATGACATCAAAACCATAGCGAATTGTTTGTTTCTGTAGTCTTTTTAAGTGACTACAGATAAAACAAGCAGCAGTAAAACCTTCGTAAGATGCTGTTTCACATTTTAAGTCAACATATTTATTTTCAGGTTCACAGCAACAGCCACTAATTTGCATGTAGAACTGCTGAAAGTAGATGTTCACTGTAATGAAGTATACCCAGGCATAGATGAAGAATGAAGACCTTGTATGTTGTAGTTGAAACAGTGAAACACAAAGCATGATCTTAAGAAGAGATTTGATTTTATAAAAGGGGATAGACTGACTTAGAAAATGAATGTTGTTTTCTTAAGACCAAATACACATTTAGTTATTTACAATATTCAAATGAGAACACACCCATAGTTTGCATTTACATTCTGTTCTGCAAGAAAATTGTCCTCCTTGGGATTTTCAGTTTAGATAAGTTTCAACAACTTTACATATATAAACTGTAGCAGTTCTCCTGTTTTTTTCAAGCATATTATAAGCTTTTACCTGTCTGCAAATTCGAGTACCTATGTGATCGAAATTTCTGTGCTAAGCAGTCTTATAGTATAATAGTGTACTAAGTAAGATTTTAAGGCACTAAGCGGTGTCAGCTAATATTATCAGCAAAATGATGATACAAGTCTTCTATTAATGGTTTTAGATCACAGGATTTTGGGGATATTTACTGGAATTTTCCAAGTTGTGTAAGAATGAGTTTGCTGGTAAAACATTATTTTGCTTGCTATTTAATAATATGTTTATATAAAATTATTTAAGTGTATATAGAGTAGAGTTTCAGAAACCTAGTTTTACATGTACTTTTCGTTTAATAAAGCAATCTTTTTAATCTAAAAAGACTTTAGACTTTTAGAATTTAAACTCAAATTAGACTCAATTTATAGAATTTAAATGATCCTAAACTTATGAGTGCAGTTAGGTGAGACAATACTTTCATCTTTGTTTTTTATTGTAGATAAGCTATTTTCAGTTTTGTGCAGTAGAATGTCACTTAAGTAGTCATATTTAGAAAGCAAAGCAATGAAGGATATGCTCCTAAGGCTTCCATATAGAAAAAAAATTAAGCTGTTTCCTTTTCTTTTTAATATTCTAGCATTCAATCTGTTAAAAGAAAGCAATGTTTAAATAGTTGGTGTGTTATTTAATCCACTTACACTCTTCTGCAGTTGTATTACTATCAAAATGAAAGTCACTCAAATTGGTGTCTCTGTTAATGCAGATTTTAAGCAAGTTCTGATCAAGGGGAAAGTTAAAAAAATAAGAACAATTGACATTGATCTGATGCAGAATAATAGAAGACAGTTTTTTATTATTATGAAGAAATTGAAATAGGATAAAATAGTGTCAAAGTGGGTTTAGGGAAATTAGGCTGTGAAACTACCCTACCAAACTTTCTTTTATTGAAATTATAAATTTAGTTGATTAAGTATTGATATTGATGTAATAAACTTCTGTAAGACATCTGTTCTGATATTGCTTGAAATTCTATTTCTAGAATTCTCTCATAGTCTAATAAGATCCACTGAAAATTATAGGAATGGACATCACAAACTCTGTGTTTATAGAATGGAGTTGTAACTACAAAAAACTAGGGATGCAAACATAGTTAACAAAACAAAAGTGCCAGTGCAAATTCTACTATCAGCAGTATTGGATATATGAACAGAAAGTGCTTGAATAGAGAAGTCATATTAGTACTTAGCATTGCTGTTAATCTTACCCAAAAAATTTTTTGCTCTTCACGGATAAGGTTGCTACAAATAATCTGGGGGACAGTCAGAAACAAAAAAATAGCATAAATAAAACCCATGCATTTTTCAGTTCATTGAACAGCACTATTCACAAGTCCATTTGCTTGTCAATATTTATAAATGTAAGATCACTGTCTAGAAGCAGGATTTTTTAATGCATCAGGCAAACATAAGGTAGAAGACTAAAACTTGAATTCACATATCTGAATTGGAAACAAATGGTCTGTTTTTCCATAAAAGTAACCATGGGATGACTTAGAAAACACAAATTCTCAAACATCAGCAATCTTTAAGTTCAGGTTAACCCTTTCCTAAAAAAAATCAGTAACAAGTAATGGAAAATGCAAGGTCAGTAGTACACAGAGGGTCCAAATAATGTTCACCAACTTGACTTCAGACATCTCTGAATTCAATTTTCATGGAATCACAGATTCCATTTCAATTGGAAGGGACATTCAAAGATCATCTATCCCAACCCCTCTCTCATACACAGGGGCATCTTTCATTAGATCAGGTCTTTCAAAGCCCAGTTCAAGCTGGCCATGAATGCTTCCCATGATGGGGCATCCACAACATTCAGTGACTCACCAACCTTGTCATAAAGAATTTCTTCCCTAGATCCAATCTAAAACTAAATCTACCTGTTTCAGTTTCAAACTGTTAACCTTTGTCCAGTCACTAAAAACCCTGCTAGAATGCCTTTCTCCAACTTTCTCATAAGCCTGTTTATATTGAATGGCTACAATAAGACTTTTTTTCTCCAGGCTGAACGACTTTAAGTCTCTCAGCCTTTCCTTGAAGGAGAGGTGCTTCAGCTCTCTGATCATTTTTGCGGCCTTCCTCTGGATCTGGTCGAACAGGGCTGTATCTTTCTTGTGCTAAGAATGATGCAATACTTCAGGTGGAGTCACAGGAGAGTAGAGTAGAGACTCACCTCCTCCTGGCCTTGCTCCTTTTGCTGCAGGATAGGGCTGGTTTTCTGGGCTGCAAGAACACATAATCAGCTCATGGTCTATTTTTCATCCCTAGTATCCCCAGGTACTCCACAGTGTTGAGAGCTTTTATTTCTAGCTCTTGTAGAACATTACTTCCTCAAATGTTGTCCATAAATAAGATTATTTTTGTCACAGAATTTGTTAAGTACCTTTGCTTAACGGGAAGATGGTGTACAACAGTCTCAACTACACCTAAGACATGCAGTGGGTAATGCCAGCTGCCAGCTATTACTGAAAGTACTAATTTCAGCATAACTCCATATGAGTTATACTTCTATGTCCTTTACAGGAAAAATACTGTAAGAACATACTTATCACATTATATCAAATATAAATTTATTAGAGTACTCCACTGCAGTAAAAAAATATGCATGTCAAAAGGCACCTCATATTGAATTAGATCCAATTGTATTGCTTTTCTACCCAACCTGTTTTACTAGCAATTATAATTTAAATTATTATCTTTCACCAGAAAACAACACTACCAAAGAGAATGCTGTTGGTATGTTTAATGCTTTTTCAATTTTTGAAAGTGAATAATTTTATGAATGACAGAAATTTTGTGTACTATGGCAATTTATGTTATTTACAAGCTTCCGATGTCAGGAACTTAGTTATCTTAAGGAAAACAATGTGTTTTTTCTTCCGTACTGCATTTTCTGCAGCTGCCAAATACTGCACTTTCTAAAACTCAATATTATGTTCTACTTTACAAGTAGCTGGTATTTCAGAGCAGCAAGACTGGGAGGAATTGAAATGGGTCTTCTAGAATACTCATTGGCTCAATGTGCAAAAGCTAATCAGATAATCACATTTAATTTTGTTTCTTTTCCTTATTCTGTATTGTGGCCTTGTTTCTAAGGATAGCATATTATAAGCTAGGAAGAAAAACTTATAGGGATAGCAAATAATCTCATATTTAATTAACAAATGCCTAGGAATAACACAGTCTTGCATTAGGTATTGGCTTAGTTTACAGTTAACACTGGACAATATATTATTTTTTTTCCCCTTGAGCATTTATGCAACATCAGAACTGTTTTACTGTGTTTATTTTCTGCAAAGGAAGCACCAACCAAAATTACAAATGTAATGGTCTTTTCTTGATGATGTAGCCTCTGGGTCCTGGCTTGTGGAAGATTTCACAGAATCATAGAATAGCTTGGGTTGGAAGAGACCTTGAAAATCACCTAGTTTCATCTCTCCCTGCCATGCGTAGGGACAACTTCCACTTGACCGGGTTGCTAAAAGCCCTATCCAACCTGGCATTAAACACTTTTGGGGGATGGGCATCCACAACTTCTCTGTTTCAGTGACTCATCATACTCTGAGTAAAGAATTTATTCTAAGGTTTACTTTAATTCTAATATAAATTTTAAAATGTTTCCCCATTTGACCTAAAACTATCAAATTGCATAAAAAGCAGCTCCCCCTCTTTTTTAAAAGTCCTGTTAAGGTAGTGCAATGCTGCCATAAGACCTCACCAAAGTCTTCTGTTCTCCAGGCTGCACAACCCCAGCTGTCTCAGCCTGCCTTCATAGAAGACAACCCTCTGCTTGTGTTTATGGCTCTCCCAACAGGTCCACATCTTTCTTGTGCTGAAGACCCCAGAGCTGGATGCAACACTCCATGTGGCATCTCACAAGGCCCGGGCAGAGGGAGAGAATCACCTCCTTCAAACTGTCGGACATGCTTATTTTGATGCAGCTCAGGACATAGATGGCTTTTCTAGGGTGTGAGTTCATACTATTGACCCATGTCCAGCTTTTCATTCACAAGAACTCCCAAGTCCTCCTCAGGATCGCTCTCTATCTGTGTTCATGTCTGGTGTATCATCTTGCACTTGGCCCTGTTCAGGCTCATGAGGTTCTCATGGGCACATTTCTCAAGGTTGTCCAGGTCCTCCTGGATGACATCCATTCTTCAGGTGTGTCAACAATACCCCTCAGCTTTGTTTCATCTGCAAACTTGCTGAGGGAGAACTTGACCTCACTGCCTGTGTCATTGAGGAAGACATTGAAGAAGAGCACTGGTCCCAAGACAGAGCCCTGAGGAGCACTCGTCATCAGCTCCACCTGAACATTGACTTCCACTCCCTGGATGTGTCCATCCAGCCAATTCCTTACCTACCAAATAGTCCACCATTCAAATACATGCCCAATTTGAAGACAATCTATATTCAATTTGGAGACAAGGATGTTGTGTGGAATAGAGTCAGAGGCCATACAGAAATCTGGATAGATGACACTGGTCAGTCTTTGCCTGGCAACTATTGCAGTTGCTCCATCACAGAAGGCCACCAATTTGGTCAGCCACAATTTGCCCCTAGTGTTGTGGTTATAGAAAAAAAGGAGTGTAGTTTCTAGGACTGTTTAATTCCATACCACCCACATTGTTGTGGGGCCTAGCTGGGGCTAGAAGCAGAAGGGTTGCCATCTTTAGCTGGGCTTGAGGGAGGGGATGTGGAGGTTCTAGGGTCAGCCCAACTCATCCAACCCCTCTCTGCTACTGGCAGTCCCTGTGCTGCCTGCCTCAGATCACCTCCTTGTCTTTTACGTACCTTAAAACATTTTCTACGAGGATCTGCTGCATGATCTTTCCAGACACAGAGGTGAGACTCCCCAGTCTGCAGTTCCGTGTGTCTCCTCTTCTCCCCTCTTGAAAAATATGAGTGATATTTCCTTTTTTCCGGTCATTAGAGACTTCACCTGGTCACTATGACCCTTCAGCTAGGACGGAGATGTGCTTGGCAACAACATCACTCCTCAGGATCCTGGATTCATGTCATCAGGTCCTGTAAACTTGTGGTTATTCAGGTTCATCAAGTGGTTTCAAGCCTGTTTTTCACTGACAGTGTGAGGGAACTCATTCCTGCATCCCACCTAGATGTTCAAGGGCTTGAGAGACATGGGATATCTGGTGGTCAGTGAAGATTGAAGCAAAGAGCTTGTTGAGTGCTCCACCCCTCTTCATATCTGTTGATACCAGATTTCCTTTCTCATCTACCAGAGATGGGAGTACACTCTCCTTGGAATTTATTTTCTGATCTACTTACTTATAGAATCCCTTCTTGTTGTACTTCAGATCCCTTTTCAGTCTCATCCATCCGTGTCTTAGCTTTTCTGACCCCGTCCCTATGAATCTGAACTATATTCCCGTACTCCTCCTAGGTCACTTGTTCTTGCCTCCTGTGGCTATGTACTAACCTCTTTCTCCTTAGTTTGAGGAGCAAATCCTTGCTGAGACATGTCAGTTTTCAGCCTGCCTTACTTCATTTCCAGTACACTGTGGTGGAGACCTCTTGTTCTCTAAGATAAATGTCCTTAAACAGATGCCAGCTCTGGTCAGCTTCTCTGTCCCTAAGAACAGTTTCCCAGGGGATATAATTTACTGATTCCTTAAAGAACTGGAATTCAGTTTTCCAAAGTTCATGGTCCTGACTCTTTGCCAGGCCCATGTTTCTTGATATCATGAACTCAGTCAGGGCATAGTTACTCATCCACACTAGTGAGCACTAGATCCAGTAATGCTTTTCCTCTAGTTGGTTTGTCCAGTGTCTGGACCAGGAATTTGTCCTTGATGTAGTCCAGGAGCCTCTTGGTTTACCTACAGACATCTGTGTTCCTTACCCAACATATGTCTGGGAGGCTGAAATTCCCCACTAGGATGGGAGCTTGTCAGCATGATGATCCTGGCACTGAAGCAAGAGGCGTCATCAGCAGCCCCCTCTGATCAGGCGGCCTGTAACAGACCCCAGTCGCATGGTGTCCTTTGTTGGTCCTGTCTTTGATTTTCATCCGCAGGGTCTCAATCTGTTTGTGGCTGTTTCTCATAGGCAGCATTTTACCATCTAGTTCTTCCTTAACATCCATCCTCTCTCTTCTGGAAAGCTTGTAGCCCTTGACTGCAGTCCTCCTGTTGTGGGACTTGTCCCACCATCCTTCCATGATAGCAATTAGGTCATAGTTTTCTAACTGCACCATGGTTTCTGACTTGTCTTCTTTGTTACCCAAGCTGCACGCAGTTGTGTAGAGGCACTTCATCTGGGCTGGAGATCTCTTCAACTTTTGGGAGAATCCTTCCCTAATTACTGGCTGATCATTTACAGGTATTTCCTTGCTGCTTCCTGTAAGAGCTGTTGTATCCTGGTTCCTCTCTGACATTTGGAAATATACCCCTTTCCTTGCTGAGTGTGCTTTAAAACTCTGGTGAGAAGTCCAGCCAGCTTCTGTCCCAGAACATGCTCACCCCACTGAGACAGGTGAGCCCCATCGACTGTCAGCTGTTTCTCAAAGGTGGGTCCTAGATCACAGAACCCAAAACCCTGAGCGTGGCACCAGCCATGCAGTCAACCACCTTCTTGATCCTTTCATCTTCTTTTTGGGTCCTCAGTCTCCAGCTAGGGGTATAGAGGAGAACACTACCCCTGGTTCCAATCCCTTCAGCAAGTTTCTGAAGGACGTGAAGCCCCTTTTGATACTTTGCAAACTCCTGGTTGCAGCCTAATTTGACCCTGTGTGAAAGAGAAGGAGTGCACTATAGTGCTCTGGTTCTACCAGGTGTGGCAGCCTCTTTGTGATGCTGCAAATGTAACCCCCCAGTAGACAGCAAACCTCTCTAGAGAGGTCCAGATGGCAGATGGGTGCTTCAGTGACTCCCAGTGAGAAGTCAGCAATTACCAACAATGTTCATGCTTTTTTGGTGTCACTCTTTTTGCACAGATTAGCTCCTGCTTCATAATGGGTGGGAGGAGGTTGGAAAATCAGGGTTTTTTCCCCTGATTTTGAGATCTCATTTGAACTGATCCTAATAAATAGAACTATAACTCAGCATAACTCTGGTTATGTACTTCTAAAGTAACTACTATACACTGAGGAGCTCAGGAGGAGTCTCCTCTCTTTTCAATAGCTGAATCTGCTACTTGGGCTGATTCCAGCTGTGACTACATTCTCTACTACAGCTTGCTCTCCTCTTCACTGGTCCATTAACAGCTGTGGTATTGCTGAGTGTAAATAGGCTATTCGCATAGTGTTTTCATTATCTACTGGCTGTCATTAATATGAAAGGATCGTTACTGTCTCTTACTGCTCCCTGGAACTTTCTGTTTTCTTGTTGCCAGCTGCAACATAACTACTTGAGGTTCAGCAAAATCTTAGTAAAGATGCTTTTTATATCTAAAATGCAATAATATCTTGAACATATTGCCTTGGCTACATTCAGAGTTTCTATTTTTTGTTAATGCTTCCAGCCTTTTCCTAAAATCAACAGTGACATTTATAAAGTAATTAAATTAGTTGTCAAATCCTGGTGAATAGACCTGTAAAGAAGAGTATCAGCTTAGAGAACTGAGAATCAGTTTTAGTCTATACGAGAGCAGTATTTGAGTTCAAATTTACATATACAACATTGCATTTTCTTTTTCATTTTTTACATAGGTCCGGACAATTTGAGGCCCAGCCAGCCTTTGAGCCTGCATATTGTGTAATGACATAAAATACTGCATTTGCAAAAACCAATTTGTTATACTGTAAGGCTCTAAGTTGATAAAATGCTATTCAGTGTTACTTATTCTGTGTTTGCAGATCTAAAAACTGTAATGATCTGTCACCTGTGGCATCTATACAACTTTCTGTCAAGATAAGTATTTGAAAATAAGTTGATCCTAAGGTTGTGGTGTTGCCTGGCCCCAGAGAATTAGAGCAGGTCATTGACACGCCGGCCGGGGCTGCGAGCCTCGGGAGCCCCGTCAAGCTCCCTGGGATCGACCTTGTGCCCTGCCTGCAGACACGAGAGGTCGGCAACGTTGCCCTGCGGGCGCAGCGCAGGCGGGCAGCTCTGCGCTCTTCTCCTCAGGGCAGAGGAGGTAGATGGAAAAAGCCCGAGAGTCCCAAAGACAAAGAGGCGGCGGAGAGGAGACTTCCAACACTGACGGGTTTATTGGGGGGACAGATCCAGGGAAGTCTGAGGGAAACAGGGTCTGTGCACCAGTTTAAAAGGCAGAGGAAAAAGGGGAGGAGTACAGGGGAGGAACCAATAGGATAACACAAACTGGGAGGAACTAGGGTACAGACAACAAATCACAGAGCCACAAGGGAGGGGATAGCCTGAATGAACCAATCACAGATCAAATAGTACAGAATTTTCTGGAAGAGGAGGCTGGCATTATCACAGGGGGCAAGGCCTTTAGGCCAAGGATCCGCCTACAGACCATCCCTCTGGGTGGACTCAGCCTCCCATTGGGTGATTATACTTGGAGGGACAGGGGGCGGATTCCTAGCCGGTCAGGGCACACCCCAACAGGTCATCTGTTTGCTCTGAGGGCATTCAGAGAACATGAGTTTGGTGGTCACATATTGGCAACTTCAGGAACCACTACCGGCAACTTGGTACAGCCAGGCAACTAAAGGAGGTTGAGCCTTTATATTAAGAAAAAAAGTAAATATGGCTTTGTTTTTACATTTTAAAGAGGTCCATATTGACAGATTTCCTTTCCCTATAGCTAAGGAAGCAGTCTGTCAAAGAACATATTGGCATATTATGGTAGCTTACGATTTAGGAATGAAGGTTTAAAGAAAGCAACCGTATCTTAATTGCGTTGAAGTGATCTTTGACAACACTTCCTTCCACATGGATAAAAATTATATATCTGCTTTTATGCTAGAAGTAGGCTTTGCATATGTTAGCAAGCCTTGCTATAGGAAAGTTTCTGCTCAGAAGATGTTCCATGGCTCCTTTTCCTCTTTGGACTAGTTTAAGGATATATTTTATTAAGCCAAAATACCTGGAGGTTTCAATTCAGAGTAATTGAAGGAAGACTTCAGGACTCTGTTTCCCCTTGCCTTGCCTTGCCTTCCGGAGCTGGATGATATCACTGCAATAACAGTGCATTGCCTCACAATGATTGATCATGGAGTCTGGGAGAAATGCCTGAACACTCGCAGAAAACAAATGTCACTTTAATCCCTGGAAACTATTTCCAGGCACATTGACAAGAACATCATGGGGGAGGTGTTCATATGGCTTCATCAGGCGGAGTTCATGCCTGACCAGCTTGATAAGCTTCTACATTGAAATGCCTGGCCTGGTGGAAGAGTGACCAGGCCCAGAGTGTGGTGATTAGTTGCTCAAAGTCTAATTCGAGGTCAGTATCAATTGGTGATCCCCAAGGGCAATACTGGGTCTGATTCTGTTTGATATCTTCATTAATAATTAATAAGTAACTAATTATTATCATGATGATGGGGCAGAGTGTACCTTTGGCAAGTCTGCTGATGACGTAAGACTGGTGGGAGTACTTTATGTGTTAGAGGGCTGTGCTGCCATTCAGAGATTGTGATCTCATCCTGGAGAAACCTCTAGAAATGGGCTGACAGGAAGCTCATGAAGCTCAGAGAGGAGAAGTGTAAAGCTCTGCAGTTGAGGATGACTAACACCAGGCATCAGTACATGCTGGGGGCTGCCCAGCTGGAAAATAACTTTGCAGAAACTGCTCTGGGGGTCCTGGTAGACACCAGGTTGTACATGAGTCAGCAATGTGCCTTTGCTGCAAGCAGGCAAGGGCTAATGGTATCCTGGGCTGCATGAAGAGGATTCTTGTCAACAGGCTGAGGGAAGTCATCATTCATGTCTCCTCAGCACTGGTGAGGTCACATCTGTGTCCAGGTCTGGGCTTCCCACTACAGGTGATGTATTGACATGGAGGAAAAAGTCCAATGAAGGGCTACTAAAATGATTAAGGGACTGGAGCATCTCTCCTACAAGGAAAGGATGAGCGAGTTTAGACTGCTCAGCCTGGAAAAGAGAAAGATCAGAGAGACCTTATCAGTGTATATAAGTACCTGAAGGGAAGGTGCAAAGAAGATGGAACCAGGCTGCCTCAGTGACAGGACAAGATATAGTGGGCATAAATTGAAAAGGAGGAATTTCTTGAAAATCAGGAAATGCATTTATGCTATGATTGTTAGTGAGCACCCGCACAGGTTTCCAGGGAAGTGGTAGTCCTCATTCTTGGAGAATAAAAAAACCCAACCCAACCCAACCCAACCCAATCCAAAGAATGCAAACCAAAGCAAAACAAAAGCTTTCTGGATATAGTTTATGACCATCTACTCTAGATGACCCCTCCTGAGCATGGGGCATTGGACCAGGTGATGCCTAGAGGTCTCTTCCATCTTCAACCGTTCTGTGACCCAGGGACAGGACAGGTGTCCCGAAAACTGTTTTGCTTCATGTGGCTAATTCCAGGTGTAATGTTTCAGCACTACAGAAAGTTTGTTTGCATGGCCTGTGTGCAGGTTCATTATGGCAGATTTATTGGAATGGTGTTATCTGCTGTGTTATCAACTCTGAGATCAGGAATATAAAACCTCACTGAATATTTCTATAATGCTGTAATGTTCAAAAGAGAGAAAATGAGATAATATCTTAAGTTATGGGTGAATACTGCCTGACATTCATCATAATTTGTGGATATTGCAAGCTACTTCAATAAACACAGAAATTTGGTCTGTGCAGCTCTAGAACTGCTTCACTCCATATTTCATGGAACGAGTATCGCTGTACTGTGCATCAGGTGTTTGGATTAATAGATGCAAGTATTGTGAAGAAATTCAGCAGATGTTTGCAATGATGCCATTTTGCACACTTGTGGGAAATTTTCTCTATTGCATATCCCCTGCTGCTGTATGGTGAGAATCACAGAATCGTTAGGGTTGGAAGGACCTGTGGAGTTCATCCAGTCCAATCCCCCTGCCAAGCCAATGCTCAGCTAGGGCAGGTGACACAGGAACACATCCAGGTGGATTTTGAATGTCTTCAGAGAGGGAGACTCCATGACCTCCCCGGGCAGCCTGCTCCAGTGCTCTGCCACACTCAGTGTAAAGAAGTTCTTCCTCATGTTGATGTGGCTCTTCTTGTGTATTCAGTTTATGGCCATGGATCCTCATCCTGTTGCTGGGCACCACGGAAAAGAGTCTGGCACCATTCTCCTGTCATCCACCTTCGAGATACTTATATGCATTAATGGAATCCCCTCTCAGTCTTCTCTTCTCCATATTAACAGGCCCAGTTCCTGCAGTCTCTCCTCAAAAGAGAGGAGACCAACCTTGGCGCAGACCACAAATCATCTTTCTGGCCTTCTGCTGGACCCTCTTCAGGAGCTCCTTGTCTCTCTTGTACTGAGGAGCCCAGAACTGGACACAGCACTCTGGGTGTGGCCTCACCAAGGGCTAAGTAGAGGGACAGCATCGCCTGCCTCAGCCTTCTTCTACACTCTTCCCGATGCACCCCAGGATACCATTGGCCCTCCTGGCCACAAGGACACTGCTGGCTCATGGACAGCTTGTGATCCACCGGGAGTCCCTGGTCCTTCCTCATAGAGCTCCTCTGTAGGAGCAACTCCTGGCCTGTGCTGGCCCTTGGGGTTGTTCCTCCCCAGGTGCAGGACCTGACACTTGCCCTTAAAGAAGACCTGTATAGTCTGTCAGTAGGATTTCCTGTTAAAAGCATGATCTCTGGGCTACATCTCATTTGCTATTAACCTAGAATTATGGAAACATCGCAGTAAATGTCCTGTGTTTTACAGTACTCCCTTCTTTGTCATTAGTACTACATGGGTTTACAGTAAATGTAGACACTTGTTCACTAAGTAAACAATTGGATTGGTGTGCTTGGATGCTACACTTTTGTTCAAGGTGTTGAAAAAAATAAAAGTGAAGTAAAAGCAGCTTCTTTTCAGTGTTTAAAATCAAATCAGAAACACGAGTAGCTCTGAAAAGTTCAGGTCAATATGTAAAACAGTTTTAAATATACAATACCAAGTGAAGGTGAGAACAGTTTCAGATGAAATCTCTGAAGTCACCAGTCAGATATCTTGGTCAGTTTGACAGTCATTTAGTTTCATAGTGTTATGTCAGCATACTTAGTTTTTTATACTGCTTTTGGCCTCCTCACAGAACTCATGTGGATTAAGTTTTTTGAGTGTTATTTTTAATTCAGATAAATCCAAAGTCTGTTTGACTGTATCTGCTATCACAAAGGGGTTTAGTAAAGTGTTTCCTCTGAAATAAATGTTCACAGCCTTGCCTCATTAGTAACCAGGTTGTGATGAGGTTGTAGGTTATCCAGTTGTTGGCTCCTGACATTTTCTGATCTATTTAAAATCAATGTAGCAGATACACATGGGAAGTGCCACTGTGAACTATCAGAATAACAATTCTAATTGGCACCTCTGTAATATCAGAACAGGAATGAACTCTGGAAAACAAAATGTCAGCCATGTTTGTGATACTTAAGTATTGCATTTTACATGCAATCTTCTGGGAATTGTATTCCATTCTTCATGCTCTGTGCAGTTGCTAATTTCAAGAGCTTTCATATCCGGCTGATGGTTTCAATTTCCTTCCTCAAAAGCTCCCAATGAATTCTTTATGACCCATTTCTATTTTTTATTTGAAAACCATGTAGACATAAAAATATGAGAAACATAGAAAACCCAAGGCAAACTAACCACTGATTGAGAATTCACTGGTCATTCCAATACTTGTTTTGGAGGGAGATAAACATTTCTGGACCAGTTTTCCATTGGCATTTTTAATTTAACCAAGCCATGCAGATTATATAATGGGAAAAGTGGTGAATATTATTGTATTCTCAACATTTAAAAAAGAATAAATTCAAGATTTTAGTTTTTTGTACAGCATCAAGGGTCAGCTGATTGGAAGGAACTTTGTGTGTGCACTTTGAAATATGGTTCAATGTGTTACTGCAATCCAAAGTGCAAGGCTTAGATTTTTCAAGGCCTTCCAGTTTTATGGCATTTTTCTCCTATTTAATTTTCTAAATTTCTAGGAGGCAATATGAAGTATTTTCAGGATAAATGGTGTGAATGGAGGGGAAAGCTTAAGGCTTTGGGAAAGTCGAAGTCCAAAATGGTTACAAAACAGATGAGTTTCTCTTGGTGTTTCTGAATTAAATGAGTAGTCGTCTATTGTCTGAGAGGCATGATTGTAGACTTGAGAGTTTTGGAAAGGTTTTAATTTATATTGCTATACAGATCTGAAGCTTCAAAGTTTTCATTTATTTGTGGTCAGTTGTTTTGGGTGGCCGCAAATATTAGAGAGAGAATTGCTGCATGTTACATGAGAGAGGAGTTTTGTAAAGTATCAGAAATGTACATCTTCAGTCAGGAATACCTTTTCATTTCAAAATGTGTTGTGACTTCAATCCACTCTCTGTTAATGTTGCAATATATAAACAGGTCTGTTCTTCCAAGTCTGAAGGGTTTTCAGACTGTACTGGAATACCTCAAGGAGCTTTTTAATTTCAAATGTACTGGAATTTGTGTGTGAGTTATGCACTTCTTCCTCCCTATAATTGCTCTAGCAATGTTGTCAAATTACTGTTTAGAAATTTATTTTCTCCAGCTTCATGTCTTATGCAGGTCTTTTGAAATGTGAGCACAATTTTTATCTAAACTACAAATAAAGTAGTTCTAATGGAAACTAAACCCAACAATAATAGAACAAAATCAACAGATTAATGAAGGCTGGGTTAGTACTGTATATTTTGAAATTGTTTTCACTATTACTGTCAAGGTTAGTTCTTACCAAACACCTTTATTAGGTATGATTTTTCCTTGTTTTACATTATCAGTATGCCTCACTCTACATTTCACCCTTACTATATTTTACTTATGTATTATATGGCTTTAAAATACATTAGTATTTAAGAACTTATTTTTTGTCTTCATTCTGACCAAAAGGAGCATTCTGGAAGCCTGTGTCCAGATACACCAACAACTGTGTCAAAAAGCAATGCACAGCAAGCTAATTCGAATTTAGCTTTATCTGTCTATTCCTGCAGGTAAAATTTCAGCATCTGTTGGCAAAAACCACGGACTGGCTAGCTAGCAGAAATACTGTAATGCAGGGACAGTAGTGGCTGTAGGACCTTTTTGGCATTGAGAGGGATGTTTGACAAAGTGTAGCATTTCACAGTCATAGAGATTGTCTCTTTCACTTAAAAAAGACCATCTGCCATCTGCTCTAGTCCTGGTAGCTCTACATTCAGCATGAAAGGCTTTTATTAACTTATCATTTATCAGGTCTATATATAAAAAAATATGCCTCCAAACTTGTATGAGCTTGGCATTCTGAAGTTTCAGGAAGACTTTTAGCCCAGAAGATGTAGCTGCTCCTAATTTTTGTCACTTCAAGATACTAAGTAGCCAGATATCTTTCAAAAAATCTATATATTAATGAGTACTACACTGTGGGAAGCAGGAAGGTAATTTTTTTCTGAATCTCTGCGGTCCTTTTTTCGTGGGAAAAGAAATTTTCATTTTCGTTTTAGAGAGGCTGTACTTGTACACAAAAGGTATAGCAACTACACCTGTTCGTAGAAATTTCCATGGCTTAGTATAGTTCTTCTGTCTTTCCTAATGTGAGTAGAAAATTTACTACTAATTTACTACTAATATGTGTAGCCACATCACACATACAGATGCAGAGCGAGGAGTCTAAAGGTAAGTGCAGGACCATTTCCAACTCAGCCAGATGCAAACTGCTCCGAGTTTGTAGGGGACAAGGGGGACCATAGAGGCTGTCTGTAAGGGCAGATAGTTACACAAGTGGTGTATCTGCATGATTTTTGTGGTGACAAGCTGTAATGACCCAGGCATGGACTCAGACTGGCAGGGAATCTGAAACGTTTATTCAAGGAAACCAGCTGGTTTTATACGCTTCCTCAGGACACAGTATTTCCTAATACGGTATTTTTCACTGAGAGACCTATCACACATTGCCATGTCAGTAACACACTTTCTTAATGTCCTAATATGGAGGTGATCACATGCTGTTCAGGTGTCTGTCAGCTTCTGGCAGCTCCTCTCTGCAGGGTTCTGCCGTGTGGCACCTCCTTCCCCCAAGGTCAGGTAGAGACAAGCCTCTCTCTGCTGCTGTGGCGTTCTGCAGGTGTGTCTCACAGCCCGCAGCTCAATTTCATCTTCTCTCTACCCACAACAAGCAAGCTGCCTACTCACATATCTTCTGTCTGACAGCAGAGTGCTTAGGAAATGGCAGCTAAGTGCAGGGGAGACTTGCTTTCTGGTCTGGTTGAGATTCTTAATGTGACATATTTTTGGCACCACAAGTGGTATGAACAAAGAAGAGGTTTGAGAAGCTGGAGCTGACAGATGGTGTCATGTATGGGAGACAGGTAGCAGCCTGCAGCTCCTTTTCCCCACTCTTACTCTATACCTTGACTTTACTCTAAACCCTGGGGGAGTCTGGCTACCTGTTCCCAGCCAGCTCCCTGCATTCACAAAGCACAACTCCCATCCATGCAGTTATCTTAAATTCTCTTATTTAACCCTGTTTATTGTTGCTCTGCAAAATACACTGATAGTAGGGCAAACTGGGAAGAGCACCTTGGTTCATTGGCATTTCATGTCCTTTCCTTGCCTGGCTGGAGAAAAATGCATGCCCAGGATTGGCATGCAGCTGCTGAAAGTGGCTTGTCCAGCACAAGTTCTACATGTATGGCTGTTTGCCTTATCCTTGGGATTGATGTTATGGCCTAGAGGCATAAATACATCTGTTACACTTTTCTGTTTTTCCTATTTCGCAACCAGAGAGACTTTGATCAAATTATTAGGAATCATGTTCAATAACTACTCTTTAGAATTCTGATTTTCCTCCCCATTTTAGGGCTACTGAAGATTACTGTAATATCTAGCACTTTAATTTAAAGCCTTGCCATACTTTAGATGTAGAAAGGCTTATTAGAAGGGAAGCAATCCGGCATTGGAGTGATTTATTTCCATATAATTTTTGCCTTGGAAATCAGTGGCATTTTGCCAAGCGAAAAGCATTCCCATGGTCTGCTTTGACTTTTGAAGTCACAGTAGAAATTTTCAGGAAATTACATACACTCATATACATTAATTTCTTTTGCAGTACCAAGCCTTAGGCTAGACACTTGTCTGCATTTTAGCATCTGTCCAGACCAGTTTAGTTAAAAAAAATAGCATGAATTTTATGTTCACATAATTTTTCTTTTTAATCAGGTGTTTGAGTAGAACTGTTGGAGGGAGAAGACTACAGCAGTGGTAGCAACGAAATTGATTGAAAGGGATTATTTGGCATCATAAATAAGTTTAAGGTATCTAGATAAAATTTACAGCACTGTGGAAGAGACCGTCAAATGCACTGTAGGTATTTTCTCTACTTTCAGAATCTTTATTTAAAATGACGAAATTAAAAAGCAAATGTGAATTCGCAGTATCATCCCCATTATCTTCAATGCAACTTTTTGAATAGTTCTGGAGCTGCACAAATGTTTCACTTTGCCTCTTGCACATTTCCTGCGTCTGTCTCCTTCAGTTCTCTGGGGCAGATTCATAAGGATTCTATGTACTACTTGGGCTCGTAGTGCCGTAGCCCGTAATGTAAGTGCCTTGTGAATGATTTCTAGCCAACTGATCTTGCAGACCCCACAAACCTCTGTGTTTTCTCCCTTCTGTAGAGTGTCTCACTCCACTGAATAACGGACTTTCATTAGAATACTTGAAGCACCATTCTCAGTAACTTTTCTTCTGTGAGGCTTCTGAAACTTACTGTTTCAGCTTGAAAGCTGAGACTTGTTTTAAGAAATGTGAGCAATCCCATATTCTCTCTCCCTTCTACCCTAATTACATGGAGACATCTGCAGAAATTACTGTGATAGGAAAAAGACAGAGGAGTAAAGTGTGATATTACCACAGCTTTAATGTCATGTAGGATATAGACTGACTTATGTCACAGATGCATAAATTTCACAAGGTGATTTCATGTTTTTTCTTGAAAATTAAAAAAATAATCACATCAATATTTTGTTTCAACCATGCATTTTAGACCATGTCTATTTTCTTTCTTTTTTTCCCCCTAAATTTACAGATATTGTCAGTGCATTTTTAGCTGTTTTAGAACACTACTATTTTCTTGCCATTTTTGATGTTGAAAATATAGTTCTTTTTCATAAAAGAAATTATAATTTGATATTACTAATATATTTGGTGAAAAATTCTGAAGATATCAAAAGAAAGCAGCCATAGAATTTAAATTGATATGGATGGATAGACAGTAACAGAAGAAGTACTCTATTTAACTGAAGTCAGCAGTTGCTGTTTCCTTCTTTAACTGGCTATTGGAAGTATTTTTATCTTCATTGTTTTTGTAAACCAGCATAGGTGTTAATGCCACATGCCAAGTGATTTTTTTAACAAAAAATCCTCTAAGATGTCATAAAAACTTACAAGCCATTAGGAGAATGTGCTGATGCAGTATGTAATTGATTCACCACATTCTTCACTGTATTTCTTGACTTGACTGCCTGATCTTAACTGAATGTTGAATAAGTTGGCTACTCATTATTTTTTAAAAATTTTCCAGCTTTATAGTTTTATATTACAAAATTATCTGATGCTAAGCTATCAGTATAATTTTTTTAATAACATTGTCTTTCTTGTGGGAAGACACAAAATTGCTCCATCAACCTGCTTTCTGATAGATATAACTCTTTTCAAAATCTCTGAATGCATGTTTTCCCTGCCAAGCAGAATGTGAAATGTCATAACATCCTTTCCCTTTTTCCAAGTTCATGTTATCAGTGCTCTCAAACGCTTTGTCAAACCTCGTATTCTGACAATTAGAAACTTTCTTCTCCCTTTTTATTTTTGTTTAGTCAATATTTGTTTTGTTCTGTACCAAGGTTGCCCTTAAATAGATTTTTTTCCCTGTCCTTATACATAATTCTCTAATGCATATTATCAGCAACATTGTTCATTCTTAAACAATTCTCATCTACTCTGTAGGATCTGCAGTTCTCTCTCCATGGTATTTGCATTCATTCTGGGATCTTTGCTCTCCCTGATTGTTTTGAATAACAGCCACCACTCCCTTTTAAAAATTTTTATTTTTTTCTCTATTCAGCAGCATAAAATAGAAAAACATAGTGGCATGCTGATCTACCTATGTGTTTCAGCACTGCTGTGTGGAGAAACATTTTGTACATACTCGAGCATGTACAAAAAAATGTGCTGGTTTTCTACAGATGCTCACTTTATCATTACGTTGTTCCTTACCAACAAATCTTGATTCTTCTCATCATTTTATAAATGATCAAAGGGAAGTCACATGATTCACATTTTAACCAATTTCTTATTGAGCAGAACTTTTAGGGGTATCTATATTCTGATTTCAGCTTTCCACAAGTACTTCATTCATTTATCTGAAATGAAGAAAAATGAACATGCTTCATTTTGAAGGAGCCCTTTTTGCATCAGGAAAGTTTTTATGTAAAAGCCCATGGGATGCTTTTGCAATGTCTCTTAAAATATTCTTCATGTTTGCTATATTGCCATCATGAAATATTCTACCTTAAAACCAGATGATATTTTTGAAAATTTTGAATAATGTTCAAAGGTAAGTGCTTGTGCTTGTTTATAATATTGTGAAGGGTCTACATGGATATCTTAAATATTTCTCAAACCTTAAACATATGCTTTCTCCCACCTTCAGAGTAGTGACCAGTGACAGAACTCGAGGAAACTGCATGAAGCCAAGTGAGAGGAGGTTTAGGTCAGATATCGGGAGAAAGTTTGTCACCCAGAGGGTGGTTGGGCACTGGAACAGGCTCCCAGGAAAGTGGTCACAGCACCAGCCTGACAGAGTTCAAGAAGCATTTAGACACTGCTCTCAGGCACATGGTGTGACTCTTGTGGTGTCCTGTGTAGGGCCAGGAGTTGTGCTCAATGATTCCGATGTGTCCCTTGCAACTCAGCATGTTCTGTAGTTTGTGAAAATGAAACGTCTTGGAATTCTGTTTAAGAATCTTAATTTTGTGTGTTAGCAAAGACACACATAACTGTTTTGTTTGTCTCATTGAATTATCTTTGTATTTTTAAAATGTTCAAACACGCTTTTCCACAGGGAAATATGAAGGGGAAGGAAGGTAAAAAAAGTCAAGATTTTCCAGTGAATATGTTAATCAGAGAAGGTAAGCAGTAGAGAGATATTAAAGTAAATGGGTAGTGCAAAAAATCCTGTAACATCATAGAGTGAGTGTAGTGGGTTGCCCCAGCAAACAACCACCCAGCTTTTCACTCACATTTACAGATTGTGCACAAAATAGAAAGAAGGTTAGAAGACTCACAGATAGATACATTTTAATAAGTAAAGTCAAAGCTGCATGGAAAGGAAAATGAGGAGTGTCTGCCACTCCCCAGCAGATGCTGCTCCCTGGGAAGCAGGACAAAAGCGTAATGGTTGCTTGGGAAGACACATACCAGAGCCACAAAGATCCCTCCTTCCTCCTCTCCCTGACCTTCACTGCTGAGCAAAATGTCATATGGTATGAGATAATGCATTGACCAGATCTGGTCAGCTCTTTTGGCTGTGTGCCCTCCTGGCCTCTGTTTCACTCTCAGCCTGCTCACAGGGAGAGAAGGGAGAAGAGAGAAAGCCTTAATGCTGTGCAAGCATGTTCAGCAATAGCCAAAACACGGGTGTGCTACCAGCAGTAGCACCTTCCTAGCCATGAATGCAGAGCATAGCACCCAAAGGGCTGCTGTGTAGAAAGTCAGTTTCATCCTGGCCAAATCCAGTACAATGGTAAATACAAATATCATTTAGAAACATTAATTTTACAACCTCTCTGTGTTTCAGCGTGAATTTGATTAGTCAGTTGAATATTAGATTTTTTTTTTTCCTTTTGAACAAAAAAATAAAAAGCACATACAGTGAAGCTTTCCACTTCTCAGAAATTATTTAGTTTGTTGCAGAAATGCATTTTGGAACAAGAGAATCACGTGTTTTGTTAAGATCAGTATCATTATTTTGCTGGGAGTTTTCACCAAAAAGGAAATAGAATTTCTTCTTTGAAGATGTTATCACAAAAGGCAAACTTGTCCTGTTCCAGCCACTACTGAAATGTTTCATGTACACTGGAGAGCTGCAAGTCATCCCTAGCACACATATGTGCACTGCACTTGTGAAACTGCCTCCAGCTCTCTACATTACATTACACTGTGATGTTTAATGTAGTTCGCCTTACCTTTGTCGGTACATGGTCTACTATTTATTTTATAGACCTTAAGAAACATTCCTAATTACTAAAGCAAGGCCTGCAAATTCATGCTTATTCTTTCATTAGCCAATGCACTGCAGGTGCCAAATGTGTTCAGACGATATTAGCTAGATAAAATTGTCTTTTCTTGGTATTTATTGTTCATATAGCCAGGCCTGTTTTGAACCAACTGGCCTGTTCTACTTAGTACACTGCCTTCTGGAAAAAGTGTCCTATTGATAATAAGACATACTTACAGTCCATCTTCTTCTTCAAATAGCCCCAATTTTGTACAAACAGTAACCACTGTAGAATATTTGCTGATGGAAAACTGAGACATATTGTGTGAGGCTTCAAACACTTATTCTGCAGATACCTCTGCTTGACTGTTAAAAAAGAAACATTCTGTTTCCAGTGATTGTCTTAACACCTTTAAGTGCTTTTAATAATTTGCTCTTAATTCTAATCTTTTATTGCTAAACCGTGGGTACCTAATTCACCTTGTAACACCACCTGTTTGAGTAATGTAAGCTTGTTTAAGCATAGTAAACCCCAACCACACATCTTGCTTGTCTTTAAAAATTTAGCCAGAAGGAGCCATCAGGAAGTAAAAAACTAGCTTGCCCTTTTAATTACAAAACTTCCAAGGTGTGATTTAAAGTCCTCTTTTTAGTGTTAACTTCCAGTACTTTCACTGTCTTTGCCATATGTTACTGTCGAGATCTTGATTGCTGCTATTGTTGGAGTTGTGGAGGTTTTCTCTTTCCTTTTGTCCAGCAGCCTGGTACTGTCACTGATGCTGTGTACTTATTAAGAGGTGTGCAAAATCTACAGCAATAGGAAAAGCAGCATAAGAAAAATACTTACAGTTTTTAATTAGCATAGAAGCTAAGTCATGTTTTTATGTTGCCATTGTTAGTGTGAATATCAGAAACAGTGTGTCAAGCAGGACTAGGAAGGGATCCTTTCCTTGTGCTTGGCACTGGTGTACCTAGAATCCTGCACTCAGTTTTTGATCCCTCACTACAAGAAAGACATTGAAGTGCTGGAGCAAGTTTGGAGAAGGTCAACAAAGCTGGAGAAGGGTAGGAAGCACAAGTTCCATGAGTGTTGCTGAAAAACAGCAAAAAAGCAAACTCTCCAAGATTAAAATTTTTGTATTTGGGAGCTGGGCATTTTTCATTGTGACACCAGATACACAGGGGATGCCTCCACCAGTTGTACATGCTGAGTACAGAAAAAGCTCCTGTTTTGCATACCATATTTTACATACATATTCATAGGTTTTCCCAGAAGAAACATATACGTGATAATAATTTCCCCAAAGCCATTAACATATATTCCCTTCCATCAGCACATGGGTTCTTCTGTCCCGAGGGTGTTCTTCTGTGACCTGGTTGGTGGTCTCTGGTAGTCAGCCACCCCACAGTCATGTCTGACCATGCAATGAACTGGTGCTACTTTTCCAAATTACGAGAGGAGTTAACATATCTGGTCTAGTTCATTATTTTGTGAGTCCTTAGATCGATGAAGTGTAGTTTCTTACTCCTTTCCTTGGTTAATGTTTATCATACCTTTAGATTGTGCGGTTCTATAGCCTAATTGTTTTGCAAAATTATCATTGTATTAGCCCACTATGGGCAAGCAATTCTTCACCTGGCAACATGAGGAGCAGCTGAAGGAGCTGGGATTGTTGAGCCTGGAGAAGAGAAGGGTCAAGGAGTACCCTTCTGCTCTCTATAGCTACTTGAAAGGAGGCTGTAACCAAGTGGGGGTCGGCCTCTTCTCCCAAGTAATAAGTGACACAATGAGGAGAAACAGCTTCAAATTGCACCAGAGGAAGTTTAGGTCTGATATTAGGAAAAATTTCCTCAATGAATGGGTGTTCAGACACTGGAAATAGGATGTCCTGGGTAATTGTGGAATCACCGTCCCTGCAAGTGTTCAAAAGACATGTGGGTGTGGTAGTTGGGGATGTGATTTGGTGACAACCACAAAGGGGTTAGTTAAACAGTTGAACTTGATGACCTTAGAGGTTTTTCCAGTCTTAACCTTAATAATTCCATGATTTTATGAATATATGCATTGCAAGGTTCCAGGGTCACAGCATGTAAGTTGTGCAACTAAGAGGAAAAGTGAGTTTTTTGACTCAGTTCTGGATTATGTTTTGTTTTCAAACCATCTTGAATGAAAGGAAAAGAAGTGCTCATGTTTTACACGAGTTTTCAGATAAGAGTGGAAATAGATTTAATTTATAGCTTCTGTTGAAATAAATAATAGTTTCTGCTAAATTTACTGCAGAAACATTCAACTTAGTAAGATTAAGTAGTATAAACGTGAGGTGGAAAACACTAGTATAAGGCTAGTGGGAAGTCACTGAATATCACAGGCATCAAAATATATTGCTTGTATTTAAATTCTTCTGTTTATTAAAAAACAAGACTGTTTCAATTTAAAAAGAGAAAATACCTTCCTTTCAAATTCAGTGCTGATATAAGCCCAACTCATACGTTGTATGGTACACGTTCTCTGTTTTAATGTGGCACTTCCAGTCATTCCTTTGTTTTATATTTGTTACATTTTCTGAGTCTGCCTTACAGAAGTATTTTGATATAGCACATTTTTATCATAGCCAGGAGTTTATAATTGTGAAGTATATGTTTCATATTGACGAATGAGAACACTCAAACATTTTGGTTGAATTTTTTAAACAAGTGTTGTTTATGTGATGCTTTTGTGTTGTGTTTTTTTAACTGCTTGTGAAATAACAGTTGGAAGTGAAACTGGACAGAGGAAAACAAAGATTTTCAAGAAAATTTCTCGTAACACAGCAGGTAGGAAACAGACTACACACAGCAAAAAGGTTCATTGTCATCTTTCACTCAGGGAAATCTTTCCCTGTTCTGCCAGCTCCCTGTCCCAGCGAACAAATAGACACTATATGTGTGTTTTTGTAACCTGGTTTCTAGTTGGAGTCTAGCATGATTTCTTTCTTTTTGCTACATGGTTTAAGAAACCTCTGTAACATCTGGCAAGTTTATGTGACTTCATTAATTCCCTTCTCTTGACTGACATGCAAAGGAGTCATTGATTCCAGCATGAACAAAAAAAGAGAGGTGGAAACAATGTTTGGCAAGAAGCTAAATAATATAGAAAGTAGGATAATTGAACTGAAAAACTGTAATGAAATTGTTGCTTGAAGAAAAGACAAATCTGAAAATCATGAACAGGAATAGAGGTCCAAACTGGTAGGGAATTGATAAGGTGTCTATAACATTAGGGGTAATCCTGATTCCAAACAGCATTCATTCTGCCAAGGAAACCAGAGGGGAAAAAAAAAAAAAAAGAATGTAATTCTCTAAGAACTTTTATCTTGGTTCCATGTCTTTACCTTGATTGCACTGCACACTGACTTATTCTATCAATGCTCTGTTTCTAGCAATTGAAATTGATATAGTTCCATTTCAATCAGTGAAGCTGTGCAGGCCTTTAGCAGCTGAGGATTTCTACTTGATTCTGTGCATAGAATGAGACTTTTCATAGGTTTCATATTTCTGTAGACTCGGGCTTAATATGCTACATCTATTGCCCTTCAATTACTCCATATTTTTGGTTTAAATACAGTGATACTGAAACATTTCCTCTCAAGTACCTTGATGCTGTACCATCACTGACCCATAATTGTATGTTTATTTCTCAATTATGCAAATCCCTGCACTCTGACTGAGAAAGGTTTGATTTACATAATTATTAGGCTGTTATTTCTGAATAACCATGAGGTGTCTATCAGATATTTCCATGTTAACTTGCTGTAGACATCAGACTGCCATTCCCTAGAGGACATAACTTTTTGTTTCTGTGCCTACTATGTCTTTCTTTGACTCAGAAAATTAAATGCAGCTTATCTTCAAGAAGAAATCACTATTTCAGAAGAGGTAGAAGAAATAAAGACTTGACAGTAACCTAATCAATGAAGACTGACTAGGTGATGAATTAATGTGTCCTTCTCCATAAGACCTTCCTTTCCTTTCTCTCTCCTTCAGTTCTCTGATTTAGAGGATCATGTTGTGCATTTGAAGAATGCAGCTGGTTTGTATATCAGAAGTCTCAAACAAAAAATCTCAAATCAAACCAAAAAAAAAGAGAAGTAATTGAAATGAAAGGAAATGAGTTTTAAGTCACATTTAGGGCAATAATTCTGTATATATAGAATTAGAATTAAATTATCAATATAAAAAAGACAATTCTGTGAAACCAATGAACTGCAGGTTGGATGCTTGCTACCTATGAGTTGTAATAAAATCTTTTAATGAAAGTTGAAATTTTCAATTTTGATGTGATTCAATTTTGATTTCACATTATGGAAACTCCTGAAAAAATCTAATTTAAAAAGGCCATGTGAATGGTTTATTCTTTTCCCTAATCCATCAAAGTATAGTTAAACTGATAGTTTTTTGTTGCCCATCTAACACTGATTAAAAACACTTTATAATAATTTTTGTCATTTTTCCTTTCGGATGTGTCTTGGTTTTGTTTTTTTTTTCCTATTAAAAAGTGCAATTGCATAGGTTTTAAATCAGTAAAAACCTTGTTTAAAAGATAATCAGCTGCTTTCTAGAACTGCATTGCCCATAGCCTAAAGAAATTAATGAGAATGTACATCAAGTAAGAAAATATTGTAATGCTCAGGCCTAATGACATATGACACACTAGTCAGCTAACCATACTGAGGAATGGGATATCCGTTGAAGATGTTCACAAGTTTTGTAGTATCATTTCACAGCATTCTAACTGACAAGGACCTGAGGTCTTTTTGTTGAGAAGTGGACTGCCTATGTATACAAAATAGACTGAAAATTTTGATACTGGTACTGATGTTCCAAATAATCAAAAATATTATATTAATCTGTGACAGAATTCCAGAATTTTTGCTAGCCAGTCAGCAACAATCACAAAAAATTTTGGTGTCAGTCTCACTAACAATATTTTTGAATTATGTGGCTTTTAATCACAGAGATCACGACATTCAGCTTAATCCTATGTGACTCAGAATTTGTAGTTCTTTCCTACTGTGTTGTGGTTTTGAGTTTATGAAGCTTAAAGATCTGGTGGTGTTGCAGTCTCATCTTACACCCCCTCCGTTGGGAGAAGTTTATTGCATACACCAAGAAACAGGTCTTTGTGATGAGTGTTATCCTTTGCTAAACCTTCAGTCGTCTTGCGGTCATAAACATATTTTCTGAGGTCCTGCCAGGTACTCGTTTTTTGATTGCATAAGGCTTCTTAAGGGACCATATTTTTTACCTTTTATTTCATTCAATTTTTTAAATTTGGTGACATTTTATGCCATTAACAGCAGGAGAAGATTTCCATTGCAGTGAATTGAACAGGATGTTATTGCTGTTGTTATGCATGCCATATGTACAATTATTCCACTTAGTTTAAATTTTAATTGAGCAGAGAGACTTGTTTGCAATTAGTAAGATGATTTTTTTCTCCCTACTTTTTCCACTTGCAAAAGGCTAACCAAACATGTGAGAGAACAGTCTACATTTATTCTGAAGCTGACACAAAAGAAATGTTTCCTACTTTAATTATCACTTTTTTAGCAGAATTCATCCATAGTATGAATTAGTTACTCTGTGGGTGGCCTTCTTTTTAGAAAAGATTTCCATATTTTTAAATAGGTAAAAAAGAAATTAAAGAAGGAAATTGATGTTTTTGAGGATTAAATTTAATCGCAAGTTAGATTGTTTTGTTTTTGTTTTGGTTGGTATTTTGTTTGTTTGCTTTTTTGTTTTCCACCTGTTCTTCAAACTCTTCTATGCAATTTTCTTCATCGTGTGTCACCAGCTCCTGTGTTGTCTGTCAATGTGACGATGACACTGGTGCTTTATCAGTGTGATGATTTGCCTTATTGTGTGCAGGATTCTCTTTGTACCTGTTTTGCATTCATGCAAGAGTGCTCTTGAGTTCGGATGTCATAGAGGACCACTACCTAAACCATAGCTGTTTCAATTAATAGAGATTAAAAGATTAACTCATATTCCAAGTCAGGTAAATAAAAATTTATTTTAATATGTTCTTTGTTTTAAACGTGGCCTTCAGATGCTAAGTATGAGAAGTTCCTATCTTCCAGAGAAGATTTACAGGTAATTAGTTTGTCTATTGCTTTAAAGTGACACGTTGTATAGTCACTGTTTAGGCTCTACTGAGGAGGTGTAATACATGTACAAAAAACTTAATGCATAAATACAGTTACAAAATCATGGAGCTGAAGCATCTCATGTTTCTTTCTAGCACTGTGGCTGAAAGTAAGATGCATTTTTATGCATTTTTATGCATTTATAAGGTTTCTACTGAACCAGACAAATCTTAATGGGTTATGAAATAATTCAAGTTAAGACTGTGTAACACAGAAACTTAACAAAGTTCATTTTTGCACAAAGAAGACTGAAATGTCTCTGTATAATTGCCTTCCCAACTCGTACTCTGAATGCTTTTGACTGCAGTTATCAAGGAGAATTTGGTTTGCTGTTGATTTTAACATACAGTTTCTTATTTCTCTATCTCCTGCTGCGTGTTCATTTAATAGGAATATCAGAAGGTTAAACAAGAAGTATTTATTCTCAGAGAAAAACATTTTACTCATGACATGAAAAGAAAGAACTACTGAAGCAACATAGGATACATATTAATGCCTTGGAACAAGAAGTTAAAGATAAAGAGCAAGTGATGTTAAGGGCCACAGATGACTATGAAATTGCCCAAGAGGACCAGGCTGCAACTAATTTCAAAAGCATGAGGTAGTAACTTGCTTTCTCAAAAATCTTCCAATTAAATGGTGAACTGCTGACTCCTGAAGCTTTGTAAAAAACTCACTGCTGAAGGGAAACTGGTTTTGAAAAGTCATTGTACCTAAACACTTGTTTAGTTTTTCAGCATTTCGGTCAAAGTAGTGGATGGTCCATCCCTGGAATGGATGGGTTCAAGGATAGGTTGGATGGGGCTTTGACCAAGCTGGTCTAGTGGAAGGTGTCCCTGCCCACAGCAGGGAATTTAGAGCCAAATGATCAATGGAACAATCAAATAATAAACCAGCCAACCAAAAAAAACCCAAAAAACCTCCCCAAAAAAAACCCCCCCCAAAAAAAAAACAAACCAAAAATAGAAATAGAGAAGAATATCTTTGCTATTTCTGCACCATGACAGCTGGGGAAATCTAGAGCAATCATTTCAAATGGAGATAATTTTATTTCTCATCTCGTAATAGCTGCTTGACCTTCTTGTAGGTTTCAGTACGCCTGCAGTGATTCCTGGAATTTTATTTAATTGGTTTTTTCAGTCAAACTGCATTCCTCGATGATAGCTAAAAAAAAATATTAAAAAGCCCCAACCTGGTGTACGTTGTGCCATCATAATTTTATATATGTTGTGTCAAAACATTATTGACTAGTGTTGGCTTTTTTAAAGTAAGTTTCCTGGACCATAACTGCAGTTCTGGTTATTTTCAAGTAGACAAGGTCAGCTTAGCTATTCATATCTCCTCAAACAATGCAGTAATTCATAATCTTGTTATGCCCTTCTCCTTTTGCAATACACAGAAAGTACAGTGTATTTTCAGTCAGGAATTGACTAAACAGTTGGGAAACTACTTACATTTTTAGCATAGCTGGAGTCAATTTTCACTTAAGTTTTTGCTTTAATAATTTCCTGCATAAATAAGCAAACTAAAGAAAATTAAATGTTATGGGTATGAGGGATATTTGAAGTGCCGTGTTCTGGCAACACTCCTAATTATGCAGCAGTGCAGTCTAGTCTAGTGAGTACTTGTGCTCTGTGATGCTGAACTGTGGATCAGGAAAAACTCAGTATGCACACAGTTACAAGGCTAGGATATGCTCTGGGTGCTAATGAAAACTAAGCAAAGCTCCCAAGCACGTAGTTTGTCTGTTTGCAGTGCAGACTGTAGAAAAAACAAGAGTTAGCTAAGCGAGCTTCGGCTTTGGAATCAGTCCTTTCACAGTCTGGTTTAACTTTACAGGCTGGTTTACCCTGCTTATCATATGAAGCTCTGTGCAATAGTTGCTGGATGTTCCTGGTGCAAACTCACTTGTTTAGATACAACTTACGTACTTGTAACACACACACACATCTCAGCTTCTGAGACTCTGGCTCCACAGGGTTTAGTACTGCCTTAGGGCACAGCCGTGATATGCTCTTGGAAGCATTTTGAAAATGTGACTATACTTTATTTTTTCAATTTAGAACACTCTAGAGGGTTGTTAAAACTTAAGGTTGTTTCAAACTTAAGGGGAATTTCTAAAACAGGTAATTTCCATTCAGAAAGGTCAAGACTGAGTATCTGAAACATCTGAAATAGTGTTTCAAAGGACATTAAAAAAAATTTACCTGTCTTTGTCTCCACACAATTGTCTTCAAACCAGCTGCCGCCTCGGCATTGGAATTTGCCCTTACTCTTCCTTGTCTTTAAGAACTGGAGAACTGATGACAAGGGTTTCCAGAAAGGTGATGATTCTTCATAAATATCTGAGTGAGAGAGTATCACAGCACAGAAAATTTAACATGCTCTCTGTATGGTCTCTTCATGTTTTATCACTTTCAAATCAGCAGGAAAAAAGAGATCAATTCTATCTAGCATGCTCAAAATGCTAATAAAAATGAAGGAAAAAAGTAAGCAAAATAGTTGATGGAGAAACATTAAATGAAATTTGTGATTGTGTGATGCTTCCCAAATTATACCAACACAGCAGGGGATTTTATAGCTCAAAATGATTGCTGTTTTGAAGGGAAAGGCTGTTTTTTGGGAGTCCTAAGGTGTATAGCAGATGGTACTGAACTGAAGCTGTGGATGACATTCACAGCAGAAACAAAAAGTCGTAAGATTGAATTGACAGGTTGTACAAAAGTGAAAATGCACTCCAGTATCTCAATATTATTACCTGAAGTATTGTGAAAAAGCTAGATTAGAATGGCATGTTGATGTACACTTACTAACTAGTGTTTCATTTATTTTGAGCCCCTCTGGAATATGTCTTCTAATAATACATAAAGCAGTGTGATTGTTGTGCTTAATAATTATAGGACTGGTTATTAGTCTTTCCATCTTACTTATGAGGTGTGAATAGACACTTTGTGGATATTAAAATCAATGTTTTTGTTTAGGTGATTTTACTTTTGTTTTGGTGTGATTGCTATGAATTAAAAAAAAAATACAGGCAAATGAACTGTTTTAGTTTTTAATTTATCTATGTTTGTCCTGAACTCTAACAATTTAAAAGAATAATACAGAGAATACATAACAGCCAGATTGTGTCTAGCAATGCTACAGCTGTACAAAGCAAGTTGTCTGAGAGCTATATATTCAATATTCTGATCTCTTTTGAAGATACCAGGACAGTTTTATACTTAACTTCCATAGGCTTTTCCTCACCAGCTGCTGCTATAATGCCCGCATTATTCACTTTAAAAGTAATAATACAAAGATAAGTTTTTTAAATATAAGTGTTTGATTTGTAATAAACGGCTTTGATAGAATTTGTTTTACCTAGTTTCTTGGCAGCAGTTCCAGGAACAAAACTGTTGTCTATGATGACCTAGACTTACCGGCATTCTAGCACTGAAAAACACAATGTTGTATTTTCAGGGCCCACAAACTGGCACTACAGCTCTGAAGCCAAGGAAGTTGGTCAGCTTCTTATATGCATGCTAGGAGCTGTACCAGTTAGCTGTACATTTTAACAACTTAAAGGAGTATTATTTCATTTCTGTTCTTCCTTCTCCTCAAGGGTTCCCATATTATAATTGGTCAGATTCCCCACTGATGAAACTATAATATAATATATGAGTCTGGGCATTCCTTAAGTGAGATCAGGACTGTCAAAGTGTGTTCAGAGAAATCTTCTGGATAAAACTCTTTATGGTCTTCTGATGAGAGGCTCAGCTATAGGAAAAAATAACTTTCATCTGAATTATTTATAATTGGCAAGAATTCCCACTGCTAGACACTAGGCTACAGGGCACTGTATGGATTAAGGAATTTTGCAGAATGTGTTCTAAGATGCTACTGGAATTGAGAGTGAATCTAGAAATATTTTATAGGTCATGTAAATATTTATGAGGTGAGTGTGAAGATAATCCTATTTGCACCTAGAGAGTGCAGGTGTTCAGTGAAAGATTCTATTTGTATATAAGACTTTCCACCACCAGTGAAATTTTTCAGGAAACTAGAGGACTACAGACTTTAATTTCCCTGTAGATACCTTTGAAATTATTATTATAGGTGGAATCGCAGAATAATTGCCTCCTATGATACATATGGGCCTTCCATAACGTAGTATTGGGATAAAGATTTGCCACTCTGCCTTGTCAAAGAGGAAGATGTCTCGATCTTCAGTAGTCTCTTTCTTTTCCTCAAAGCGTCCTCCCCATCCACAATAAAAAAACACTAAAAGTAGGCTGTCTAAGTGACCTATGTTTGTTTCCTGTGGCAGGCTGAGTTTGTTGGGTTGCTGGTATTGAACACTTCTCAGTGGGAAGATGATTATCAGCTGCCACTCCTCCACATAGCACAGTGCCATGTGGTGCCTTCACAGCTGACAGAGCAGGTCCCACCAGGCCTGAAGGAATGAAAAGAAATACATTTTCCTAAGGATGCAGAGGAGCTTTGCAAGCTTGGAGATCTGGGCAAAATGTTCTTGTCCTTGCGGCACAGACCAGAATTTCTGCATAAGACCACAGTTACACTTTTAATGTTTTTCTCTAAGCTGACGAATTTCATATTGGAGAGAAGAAGAAAAGGAAAAGAGACCCCCTAATAGGCTTCAGAAAGGGTACCCAGGCATCCTGTGGGCCACCTCCAGGCCCTGAACTGGAAGAAAAACTTCCAGAGCCACCCAACACTCCTCCAAATCCAGCAGTCCTGTGTCCATCAGGAGCTGAAGCTCTTTGCCATGGTGATATTTGTGCAACTATGTGCATGCATGGCTGTGCAACTGTGTGCATGCATGGCTGTGCAATGGTGCACCAGAGGCTGTTGGCTGCTGGGCTGGCAGGGCGTCTCTGCTACCAGGGAGAAAGGGGGCAGCCTGAATGTGTCCCTGGCCCTGCTGCATCCCGAGGAGGGTCTCTCACTCCCATCCCAGCCTCCTTCATCAGTGCTGCAAGGCCCAGTGACGATGAGCTCCCCAGCACCTCCTCCACTGCCTGTGGTGGGGGTTTAAGTTAACTTCAGTTAACCAGAAGTCACCCCTTTCCTGTGACTGCTGTCCCTGCAGAGCTTGAAGAGACTCAGAAGGAAGCAGGGGAGGCTGTGCCTAGGTCCTCCACTTCCAGCTGGGGCAGTGAAACCGCCGCTGTGCACCAGGTGAGGATGAGTAGCCCTGACATCTCTCCAGCCAGTAATAAGCTGACACTGCATCGGTCACTTTGTAGGGTGTCTTGGGAGCTGGGCAAACCAGGACTGAGCCATCAACTGGGGAGGGCACCAGCCCTCAAGGGTTCCCAGCCCTCCAGATCAAACTACTCAAATAAAATAAATGCATGAAAACTACAGGAAATGTCTCAGTGTTATGAACAGGGCGTGTGGTGTGGCTGTCCTCACAGATTTTTGCTTTTCTTGATGGGTGGGTTGCGATGTTTGTGGAGGGGTCCTTCTATGTGTGCCAGGTTGTTCCAGACTGTCATCCGGTTCCCCCTGAAGGCAAGTGTTGGCCTGCTCCAGGCCTGCTTCTGTAGCTGGTCCCAAGGCAGAAGTTTCCAGCTGGGGGGTTTCCAGGTCCAGTTTGTGCCCCACAGCTCACCACCCCAGGCTGCTCATGAGATCCCTTTGCCCCCACATCCTGGTTCTCTGCTCTCCTACCAGCCTGTGCTGCCCGGTGCAGCCTCACTACAGCCACAACCAATTCCGTCCCCCTGCCTGGAGTCACGACGTAGTGCTGCTCTCTGTGTCACCCCAGGGTCATACCCACCAAGGCAGGAGCCCCAAGAAGTCAGTGAAGGAGAACTCTGAAGTCCTGTCCCTGGGCAGGGACAAAGCCAGCCACCAGCACATACATCAGGCTGCCTGGCTGGTGAGCAGCCAGAGAAAGGCAACCATGCTGCTGCCCTCGTATTGTGATCCAATTATAAGAGTTGCCTCTGCCTGAATTAAGGAGCAAATGAGACCATATGTTGAAGTCAAGAGTACGTATTTTATTTGACAGTAAATGTGAGGAAGAGAGATAGGAATAAACAGGAAGAGAGAGAGGGCTGCGTGGGAGAGAAAGACAGTGAGAGAGACATATTAAGCAAAAAGGTATCACCACCATGTGGATCCCTGGTCCTTCTTCACCCTGGTCTTCTCCGTAGTGGGGGTCCTGGAGCTGGTCTTCTGGAGGTGCCACCTTTATACAGTCCAAGACCCAGGTATCCATGGGGCATAGATGTCATTCCCATAACTTGAGATGACGTGTGCAAAAGCACTTCCTCCATTTCCCACAGTTTGCCATGGTGGGAATTTTCATCTGGATGCTAACTAAATCTTGACCTCCATTGGTCCTGGAATTGACTCCTTCCTGCTGTCTGTGCTTATCTCAGGTTCCTGTTGTGGCTTGTAAGAAGTTCATTCTGTTGCTTTGACAGTGTTTTGAGACAGTTCAACTGCATTTTTTAAGTCCTTACACCTTGAACTCAGATGTTACTTGCACTCTTCCAGCCTTGGCAATGGCATTTCTTCTGCTCCGCTTGGAAAGGACCGCTCTTTGTCAGATGTTTGGCAGACGGATGCAAAGTGGCTGAGAACACTGGTTTTGTCTAGTTTGGAGAAAAGGAGGATGAAGGGTGAATTCATTGCTCTCTACTACTTTTGGAGAAGGGAAAGTGGAGAGGAGTTTGCTGATCTCTTCTCCCTGGGATGCAGCGACAGGATGTGTGGGAAAGGTTCAAAGCTGCATCAGAAGAGGTTCAGACTGGAAATTAGGAAATATGTCTGTACTGAAAGAATGTTGCTGTTGCAGAGTTGCTAGAGAGGTGGTTGATGCCCTGTGTCTGTCAGTCTCTTCAAAAGAGGCATCTGGACAATGCCCTTCATAATAGAATTTAACGTCTGGTCTGCCCTGAGGTGGTCAGGCCGTTAGACTAGATGATCACTGTAGGTCCCTACTAACTATTCTATTCTATTCTATTCTATTCTATTCTATTCTATTCTATTCTATTCTATTCTATTCTATTCTATTCTATTGTATTCCATGTTTGATTTGACATAGGATAAAACCTAGGAAGGTTTTGCAGGAATTTGCGGAAGGGTGTTGAGTCAGGAAATTTACAGGCATCTTGAATTCCCATTGAAGTTTAATAAAACCTCACCAACCCCAAGCATCTGCATTCAGGGATTTCTGTGCATATGTATGAGAGAGATGGTATATACATGTGTATATGTGGGTACATGCAACCCCCCCTTGCATGTGTATGTTAAAAATGTGTTCACACATATACACACAATCCTCCATGCACAAGTATATATTTACTTTTACAAGTGAGATATGTTCAAGCTTTCAGGTTTTTTGACTGCAACTGGAAAGCATATAGCTTATATGGTAAATAAATTCCTGATTTAATATTTCACAAAACCTTGTAAGCGGTTAAAGCTCTAGCTTATCCATCTGTTCAACCCGATGTATTATATTTCACATAAAAAAATCAAAGCTGTCATATGCAATTTAGAAAAGGCTGGCAAGAGTAACATTGATATTTACAGCTCCATAAAGTGAAGAAATAGCTAACTCTTCATAATACCAAACTTATCAGACTAGCTTTGTGTACTGAGGCTTTGATGACTAATTAAATTGTAGTTGGCACATTTGATAATGAAATGTTAAACTCTCAAAAGTGATTAAGAGCAACAATAGAGAAACTGGCTGGGAAGGGGCATTTTCATTCTTTTTCCTTGTCTCCATTACTCTAAAGACTGCAAAAATATTTCATTGGCAAATTTGATGCAGACAAACCTGTAATTTACCTTCTCTAGACATGATATAAAGGCACCAGGGACTCTTTCTGTAAATACTTACTATGCCTCTAATTGGGTGACCCAAAGTTAAACAGTAATATTCTGAAATAGCTGTCTAGAGCAAATGTCAAGCTGATTCACAAGTGGGTTCTGTCTGCTGCTGTTGTTTCTGTTCTGAATCTCAACCCTTTTGTCCTGCATGTTAAAAATATGTTGTGGAAAAGATAGTCTCTTGCCTAAAGAACTTGGAATTGAGTTTCTGTCAGTAACAAGTATTAGCTGTAAGCAAAATGTAACCATTAAATTAAGCTGGATTTATTACACTGTTTCATCACAGAAATAGCTCAGTGCAGCTGAGCCACAAGTGCCATTCTTTTAATAACCTAAATGGCATTGAAATCAATGTCAGGAGGCTACAGAATCCTCTTTCTTACCCTGCTGCAGGGCAACTGAACTACTTTGTGCAAAACTAAATAAAATGGATTGGCTAGGGACTCTTTTTTTTTTTATTCCCAGGATTTTACAGTAGTCTTTGACTTGGGATGGTCCTTTGGGAAACACTGGGTTCAAATGCTTGTTGCTAAGTAAAAAGTGTTGTGATTAACATTACAGATTGAGTTCCTAATGCTAAAATTTGTGTGGAAGGGAGAAAAACCACTTCATCCTGAAGCATGATGACAAAATGACCTGTTGTGACTTTTGTTAAAGCAAACACGCTCTTATATGCATCAACCTAAAGCAAATGCAGATGTGTTTGCAGCTTGAAGTATATCTGCTCTCTTGAGAAACGTTGTTAGGAAGGGTGTGCTTTATCAGCCTCCATGGATTAACTCCTCCCTAACAAAACAGAAGATCTTCTAGTGATGTAACAGAGCAGATCTTCTGCAGTTGTGGGATCTGTCTCCTAAAATCACGTATTCAAGAGTTTGGGCAAGATTTTTAGGCTTGTGTTTCTGAATGCAAGGGAGAACTCACTGCTGGAAGGTCCTCTGTAGATCTGACATTTAACCTCCTAGAGGAATATTTTTGAAACCATTATCTTCAGGAGTTAGTGACTGCCACTACTGGAGTTGACTAGTTTGTGTTTTTCTGGTTTGTTTGGTTTTTTTTTCTGAATTTGTTACAAATTTGTTTATGGCATTATAAGTGGCTGTATCCCAAGTTTGAATACATTACACTTCAGCCAAAATGTTAGTTTGGATTTTGATATATTGCTTTCTATAGATCTTGTTTGTTCCAGCAACTGGAATGATTACAAGCCATTCAAGTTCTTTGAATTTCTTTTACATAATAAGTCTCATATTACCTATCCCAGTTGTGATTCCTCTTGTACAGTTTCAAACTATTTGAGACCTTCCTGGGCTGCAGGTAGTCATCTGTATGTACATCATCATGTATTGTCTACTTTAGAAACCATTTAAATCTCTAAATCTGTAAGATTTTAAAGATAGCAGCTGCTTTTAGATACCAAGAGCCACGGCCTTTGTGGGAAGGGGTAAGAAAACCACAGGAGTCCTCTAATCCACAGTCTTACAACTGTGGGTGTCACAACTGGTTTCAGCTAACATGGTGTTCTGGTTAATGTCTTTTGCTGTTCAGTCAAGTTATTTAATTGAACCTGTTCCTTCCTTATCTTTTCTGAGAGGACTATTATGATATAAACATAAACATATAAAAAACAGTTCTTCATTCTTTCTTTTTTAAACTTTTTTTTATTATTTTACTTTTGAGGTGGGGGTGTTAAGTCTGTCTTTTGCAACTGGAGACACAGTATGATAAATCTTATGGGTAGGATGGTAGAAGGTGAACTATATTTTGAAGAGAATTTTGAGAATATTTGTGCTACATTCTTACATCTAGTTTGGGTCAATTAGGAAAAGAATTTCTCATGGTGTATCTCACATAATTGGAAAAAAGGACATCCCATTATTTTAAAGACTATAAGGCCTGTAGATATACGTGGGTTTGGTGAGATTTTTGGCTCTTGGGTATAAATATTCTTTCTTTCTTATTTAGTAAGCCTAGAACTCCTGCTAAAATATGCTTTAAAGAACCTCAGCGCAAAAACTTATTTAAGATTTGGTATTGTTCTCTTATTTTAGGATAATTTTTTGTTTATATCTGTGGTTTCCACTTCATAGTGATTTTTCTGCTGTTTCTGTGATACCTTAGCCAATTATGTCTGCTTCTATCTCTAATTATCCTGAAGTCTAAACCCTTTTGCACATCATTATTCTGTCTGCAATCACTAGTGCTGCAAGGTATAAATGATATATTTTAATTGTGAATCCTGTATTGTCTGCTTTTGTAAATTGTCGTTATCTACCACCAGCTTTGTTACCCATACTAATTTATAAGTTGATACATGCATTCGTATGTGTGTCAACACGTGAAACATAGGCCAGTATAGATTTCCTAATGTCAATGCATTTCTTGGAAACAGTAGTATTCACACTTAAGTTTTTTCTGCTTGTTAACTTTTCTTCCTTCCATAATTGTTGGATGCCTTCCAGCTTATTGTAAATTCTCCAAAAGCTTTTTTGCTGGATGCTGTAAGTTGACTGAACAGTAGGAATTGGATACTTGTTTAATACAGATAGCTTTTCCCTGAACCACTCTGGGAATTTAGAAAGGATCCAATTTATATGTTGCTCTGGAAATGCCTTATTTGTACTTACAGTATAATTTGCAAAACCATGCCAACAGTTAAATTTGTGCTGTCCTTTTTTCTGCAAGTTGCTTGTAAATACATTTCTGCCGGAGTAATTGTTGAAGACACAAAAAGAAAAAAAAGAAAATTTCTGAATCCCTTGCATGTCTTTTTGTTGTTTTTGGTTTTTTTTCTTTTCTTTCTGTCATAGGAGGTCTACTGTAAAGAATAATCTTTGAAAGTTACTATTAGTTTCTAGACTCAACAGAAAATAACAGTCCTAGTTTTAGCAAGCAGACCTGCTCTAGAGTGGCTTTTATCTTGTATTAAATGGCTAATTGGTGTTAGAAATGTTTGCCATGAAAAACTAGGATCCGGCTTTTTCAAGTGTTACCGATGTTTATTTCTGGCATTTGCTGCGAGGTACTGAACCACTTTGTTTCCCTTATTACATAAGACTTTGTATTAGTAGGTCTAATATATCATTATTTATCTGATCACTTTTCAAGTAATACAGTTGAAATATTGCTAGATTACATAGATTTTAAAAAGCTTTGCATAGCTGGATTGAAGGAGCATTAGTACTACTGGCAGTTATTAACTAAAATTTTCCAAAACACAACCTAAGCAAAAAAACCCATGTGATCAGACACCTGTTAACTTCATACTTCCACTGCATTTGTGTGAGATGCATAGAATTCTCTCTCACCTTTACTACACAAAAATAAATCCATATCTTTCCCAGATGTCTTAATTTTACTCGGTCACTAAGTTAGATTCACTATCTACATAATTTATTTCCTTTTAGTCTATTAAGGATAATGAACCCTGTGAGTAATGTAACTGGAGGGTTAGGCAGTAGAAACCATATTTATAGAATTTTTTTGTTATTGCAAATTTGCTACTTTAGATGTACTCTGACATGGGCACTGTATCTTGTTGAAGTGAAGAATGCAGACTAAGGATGCCTGATCCTCATGCCACTAAATTCTGAAACCCCAAATCATTATTACTGCCTGAATAATAATGATTGCATCAGTGTCCCCAGAAAATATCTAAAATTAAATGAATACCATTTTTAACAACAAAATCTCAGCTGAATATGGGAAGAACATATTTTTGTACAGAGACACAAGTTTTGAAATTATATAGTAATTGATTTAGAGCACAGGGTTTCTTTGATTTTCCTTTTCACATTGTGTAGGAAAACTTGAGCTTGTCAGTCAGTATCTCTAGCCCTCCAGCCAGCAACTAAGCTCTACATAGTTGTTTACTCACTCCCATGCAGGGGGATGGGGAAGAGAGTCAGAGGAGCAGAAGTTAGAAAACTCATGGCTTTGAGATAAAGACTTTATGACACGGACAGCAAAAGCTGTGCATGCAAGTGAAGCAAAAAAGGAAATAATTCACCATTTTTCATGGGCAGGCAGGTGTTCAGTCATCTCAAGGAAAACAAGGCTCCATCATGCATAACAGTCACCCGGGGAGACAAAGGCCATTGTTCTGAATGTCCATAACTCTAAATGTCTTCCATTCCTTCTTCTTCCTACAGCTTTTTATCGCTGAGCTGGTCCTCACGTGGTATGGAATATCCACTTGGTCAGCTGGATTAAGCTGTCGCAGATGTGTCCCCCACCACAGCTTCTTGCCCAAGTGAGCTTCGTGGGATGGGGAGCAGAAAAGGCCTTGACCCTCTGTAAGTGCAGCTCAGCAGTAATGAAAACTGCCCTGCATTGTCAACAACGTGTGCAGCGCAATTCCAAAACATGATACCATAACAGCTACTGTGGAAAATTTTAACTCTCTTCCATTCAAAATCAGCACGGAGACAAAAGCCCTTCACTGCCATCCTCCAGTCCCTTAGTGTCTTCTCACTCAGAACATTTAAGCAAGTTACATTAGAATTGCTGTTGATTTATAAATCGCCTAGTAAACATCCATGTGGTAGAGCAGGAGAGGATGGTGCACAGCACTTTTTTTAATACTTCGGTGAAAGAAAACTTTGGATTTTTTCCCTTCCTTCAGAGATTAGAAACTTTATTTGCAATCTGAAATTGTGATTCTCTTTTGTTTGCTTTAGGGAGTTCTGCACGGATGGTCAGCCAGTGCTTTCAGCATTTTGTCATTTTTTAGCCAGGAAACACTCAGCTATCACAGCTGCATTTTTGCTTCAGTTATGAATTCTGAAGGTTTTCCACTTAGAATTTTCCGTAACAACTCTGCCCATATCTCTTATTGGAGATTAACAGGCTAAACTAATTCAATTTTTTTGCGCCCCTAAGTGATTTCTATTTTTCTCCTGTCTTGATTTCTGAGGTATTTTTATGCTGAACTGATATTTCTCAAAACCTTCGACGTCTGCCTCCTCCCTCTTCTATACTTCTTCCCCTTTCTTACAGACAGATCTCCTCCACACTTACACCACCGAGCTGCTGCCCTCAAAATCAAGCACAACGAACACCTGCTGCTGTGGAAAACCACCTCTGAGCAGCAAATGTCCTCTTCCTTGCTGTGTGAAGACAGGCACAGTGAAAAGGATAGCCAGCCACCCACCCATCCAACAAACCTGCTGTCCACCCCTCTGGCTGTGGTAAGAGAGGGTACTAGCCATACCATGGTGGAGGAGCAAGAAAAGTCCTATGGATGAGAGTGGCAGCTGGAGTACTCTGAGCTCTGCTTTATGCTCTGGCCTCCATCCCAGCCAAAAATACCTGCGGAGTTTCAAAATGCTGTCATGTTTCTCTGGTGTATGCCTACGATTCAACACTAAGAGGAGATTAGATTTTAGGTTTAATTTTTTTATTCCTTTTGTATCACAGTACGAAGGGAAAAAAATCCATCTAAATTTTCAATTGCTTGCTCCATCAGAGCTTGTATAGTAGCAACCTTGTAGTGGGTTGACCTGAATTGACAGACAACCTGTTAATCCAATTACGTTTCTCTCAATGTCACATATTTAAACTGCGTGGAAAGGCAGGACTTTGGGAGATTTCTTGCTTTTCCAGCTGGGTGCTGGAACGGGACGGAGGGGTG
>VZRS01011112.1:190001-209351 GCA_013398055.1 Ifrita kowaldi
AAGATCATCTCTTTAAACCATTCAAATTACATGGGGGGGATGGACAATTCATGTATGGCTCGTAAAGGTTTCGAAAGTGCCCATGACAAGCTATTTAAAAGCAGAGAGAGAAAAAAAAAGCTTTTTAAAGGCTAGTGGGCTAATGGCGAAAGAAACCTTTGTGTACAAGCCGAAATAATTCATCCTTAAAAAAATTAATAACCCCATGAAATGGTCCATGTCTTGCAGTATAACAATGTGAGTTTTCATGGAAGAGATGTGTTACACCACAGCAGTTTGGTTTTTTCCCTTTTCCTTGTACGTCTGTTAATAAACCTCTTTATATTCTGTAAGTTTTGTGCCTGCTTTGTTTTCTCCTAATTTTTGTCTCACACAAAAGAAACTATTAAGTGAAACCACTGCACTGAATTGGTGTTTCCGCCTGGTTTCCAAATTCAACCCGCTACAAACCTTTAGAGCAACAGGTTTGATTTCACCACCAAATGTCACAGCTCATTAAACTCAAGAAATAGTGCTATCTCTTGCAGAAAATGTTATGAAACATGTAAGGCAACAACTTGATTCTTCTTGTGTATGTATTCTCAAGACATTAGAGATGAAGACTGGGATTTTTCAAGAGTACTTGATATTAGCAAAATTCTGCTGCTGTTCTGGTAAGTGGGAGATTTAACACTGTCTTCCACAGAAGCACTGTGAGGCAACTGACACTTTTTGTGGTGAAAAGGTGATTTCTTTTTCTTTTTCTTTGAGGAGCAGAAAGGATATATATGTATTTAAATAAAAACAATTTTTGTGACTACTACCGATACTGCACTTGTGGAATAGTATATTGCTGACAACAGCAGCAAAGTTGTAGGCTGCACAGTCTGGGGATATTTTAGCTGCCTCTAAACGTGCTCACTGACCCCTACAGAGCAGCACAGCATTTTATGATGCACTCAGTGAGGTATCAGAAGACATGGCGCATCATCTCAGCAATTCATTGTTTCTTTACTGTGTGCCAGAATTAGTCAATTGGAATATGACACTCTACTGTGGTTTGTAAAGAAGCATCCTCAATACCTGTGTAGATGCCCATCTGTTCTTGTTGGGGAAACCTGAAGAATTAAAAAGCAATTCTTCCAACGGGGTAGGAGACATGATTTCCTGAGGCTTTGCTTTGTAATATTGCACTTCATGTATGCACATGGATGCATACACAAGTTTCTGAATACAAGAGGTTAGAAAGAGTTTTGAAAGCCATGTAAAAAGTTCTCAGCCATTACCAAGAAAAATGAATAGTTCAATAAAATATGTGACAAAACCAGGTTCTTTTCTGAATTGTTTATCTGTTTTCTCTCTGAAGAATGCTGCTGTCTTTCCCTCTTGAATAATATTCTTCCCACAATATTTTGATGTGCAGCCCCTCAATTAAGAAAGATACTAAATGTGTGGAGATGGATGGAAATGTACCTTGGAGACAACGAAATCTTTTGACCAACAAAAGGTGCTGCTAAACTGATCTAAAGTGCTGCTAACAGATTGTAACCTGTCTGGTAGGTTACTCATGGATCAAGGCAATGGGCAACTCCTGAGCAGTCTGGGTATGTGAATTGCTGCCATAATGTAAACTTCTGCACAAAAATACCAATTGGTGTGCTTAGATGAGTATTTTTGGTCTTGTTCTCATGTCAGAGTAGTAACTTATCTTTCCATGTTTGCTGAAAATGATGTTAAGGTTATAAACTTGAAAGGACTTCTGAGACAAAGTCAGATTTTTGTTGGCACTATTGCTTCTGTCGGGATAGTACAAAACTCAGTAAACCAAGTTTCTAGAAGCAGAATGGAAAAGCAAAATGTTTTCTGAACTCCTTAATATCATGGGGAAAGGTCTAGAGGGTGCATTTTGGCATTAGAATACAGACCCATTCTGTTCTTCACCATTTTCCAGATTTTCTGACTTAGCTCGCAGGAAGGTTGCTCACTTCTGTTACTGACAGTCTGTAGCACTATCCAGGAAAAATGCAGTCATATCTCCTGTCTAGCTGAAAACTTAATTTAAAAAAAACCCCAAAAACAGAGCTTCATTAAAGTTCTTGGCATTCATTTTGCCTTTAAGGCTGGACATCTCTTTTAAAAAAATGAATGGATACAGCGCCAAAATTGTGCTGTACAAGAACAGAATGCTCTTGCTATGTTTTGATCTTCGACAAAATGACATGCTTGAATGTTATGCTTAATATCTGTTTTCTAAAAAAATGTATGGATTGCTAGCAATTTTTCTTTTATTATTAAAGTAGTATCAAGGCCTGCATATTCCAAGCAAAGAAATCCACCTGAGAAGTCTGCTTTCCAGTGCCATGGCCTTATTTCTGTGTCTCTAGCTTTAATCTAAAATGGTCGCATAAAGAAAAACTTGAAATTTTTTCAGTGAAGCAGTGGCCAATATCTAACTATTTCAAAATATCTGATGGAAAAAATAAAAGTTCTGAGTGTGACTTTATGAACTGTCTGAAAGGTTACTTCCCTCTTAATGAAATCCATGTTTGCTGAAACTTCTTAAGAGATAAAACTGACTATTGAGACAAGACAACTACACTTCCTAACCTGGATTTCTTTTGGAATTTAAGAAAATATTGTAAAATTAGGAGAAACTCATGTTGTCTCTACAAATATAAGTCTGCATATATAGAACTGTGACATTACAAAGATAAATCTCAATGGGTACTGTGGAGTAATTAAATATTTTGTGCCCTCTTCTGATGCTTAAATCTATTGGTTTCTGTAAAAGATGGCAAATTATATTAGTTTGTCCAACCAGATACTTTTTCAGCCATGTTTTAAAGTTTCTGTGTGAGGATAAGTCCCGCTGTAAAATAACAAAAGGAAGGGTACGGATTTTTTTTCTTGTCTTTGTTTTTGGGGGTTTTTTTGTTTGTTTGTTTCTTTTTGGTTTGGGGTTTTTTTTGGGGTTTTGTTTTAGTTTTAAGTAGACTAATTAAATCAGAAATGCTACAGATAAAATTAAATAATTATTCTGTGAAATACTGGTGGTTTTTTAATCTATTGCCTCTTTGGACACAATTAGTTGCTGAAAATATGTCTTCAAAATCAGTTTTAATTGTGTAGCATGCTTACACATATGTCAAAACTTCAAAACACAACTTTTATGAGCTGTTAATGAGTTGTTACATTCAAATAGATTTTTTTAGACTTATGCTATCTAGTAAGAGACAAGACAGCTGCAATTATGAAATACTAAGCTTGGATATATGTCTAATCCTTGTCCTTAAAAATATTGTCTGTTACAGTTCAAGTGCAGCTCTAAATGTGAAAACCAGTTTGCTGACCATCTCAATACTAGTTGTAATTCTGTTAGGGTGCTATAAGTCACAATTGTAAAATGTTTTACACTCTACTGTTTGTTTTTTTAAAATTTTTAGCCAAAGAGTGTAGTTTATGTTAAAGTCACTTGAACCTCATTGACTTTTGAATGGCAGAGGAATGCATGTTTGTTTGGGTTTCAGGATCCTCCCCTTCGCCTTCGCCTTCCCCTTTCCCTTTTCCTTCCTGTTTCCCTTTCCCTTCCCACATCTAACATGAAATTTAGCCAATAAATATTTGTTGCTGTGACAGAAGACTTAATTAACATATAATACTGTAATAGCTCTGATATATGTTCATTTCTACTTTTGTGCTATATATAAGTCTTAGGAAACATTAGAGAAAAATTTCATACCCTACTGTAATCTGATAGATCCTAATTAACAACATTTGTCAAAAATTGAAACAAGCAGTAGAATTCCATGCATTACATTTTCTGTTGTCATTAAAATTATATATATGTATTTGACATGTTTTCAGGAATGCTAGGAACGTGTAATTTGTACTCAATGCCTGACCTCTACTTCAGCATTTAAATGTATTATCAGTGTTTTACAAAAAAAACCCAGGATTGCTTTTGTTCTGTGCAAGTCTTACTTAAACGTTATATCATAAATCAAATATTTGAATGTGGGTAAGTTTTTATTCTACGAAAGACTAAAGAAGTAGAAGCTGTTTTGCAATATATGCTATCCCATTGGAAAACATAAATTTTGCTTTGAACTGTTCCCTTACTTGAAGAGTATGCAGAGGCATGGACATACAAGACCTTTTTTGTCAACAGCTGAATAAGCATACTCATGCAGGGATTCTGTCAAACACTTCTCACAGGAAAGGCTTGATCACTTCTGTGACTTTTGTTGCAAAGAAGCTGTGCATGGGCCTGTGTTTTGGGAACATCTGAAAACAGAAATTAGTTAGTGCTTCATCTCTTAGGAAAGATCAGCCTCTCCTTAGAACCCTTACCTTGCAGGCTTAGCTGACGTTCTGCCTTGATTCTCGGCATGTCAGCAGCCATGCTGAGAAGTTGGAAGAAGGGAAAAATGGAGACAGAAGTGAGATGATGTTAGAATTCCTCTTAATGATATTTAACAGAAATACAAGTTGTTTCCTTTTCTGTGTGGAGCATGAGTATAAGGTAGAAATACAGTTGCTGTAACCACTTGCTGTTTGCTGCTGTTTCTAGATGCTTCATGTAGGTGCAACTGCTCTGCTTTCTCTGTGCTGAGGGGTTTATTTAGATATTTCATGGTAATTTTTTGTCACCTTACCAGAGATGTCCAGTTGCTGTACGTCTTCTAGTGCTTTTATTCTTTATGAGAAGATGAATGAAGGCCCATTAAGAAAAAGGACCCTTGATGGAAAGCTATCAGCACTAGAAGAACAATCCAGTGAACCCATCCTTGAAGGCATAATTTGCTCTCATGGTTTGAAATCCTGGGGAGGATTTTGCTGTTAAATACAGCAAAAGTGGATTTTGTGAAAACAACGAGTAATTTTTTTTAGTTATACACTGGAAAGTTGCCTTGTCTGCCCAGTCTCCATACCTGAGAAGATTTGAGATGAAAAAAATGTGTGAAAAGGCAGATCTTGAGAGGCAATTTTTTCAGGGTATGCTCTTCTGTGTCTGTATTTGTATATTTTTTAGGAAAAAATACTATAAATTATAAATTGGGATTGCTGTGGATGGTCTGGACAGTTGTACTCCTGAACTGAAACACTAAGAGGGTTTCTGTGAGAGGTGATCCAATACCAGGAACAGGTGAAGGCGGGAGAACAGAAGAGTCAAAAATGATGTGGCTGGGCAATCAAGAAAGAAAAGCAACCTTGGCTTGACCACCAACAGGCAGACATTTTTGTAGGACTGAGAGATATGACCTGGGAATTTAATAAGATGTGGAAAAATTGGTTTATGCAAAGTAATATGTTGTGTTCGTTCTCCTCCTCTGTAAAATACTTTTCTTTTGTGTCGTAGCCCCTTTAACTCTTTCATTCAGGGGGGAAGTGGTACATTACATGGTCTGTGGTGCAATTCCCACACTCTGAAACATCCCTTGTTGGGTGGTTGTAGCTTTACCTACTGTTACTTATATAATTTAATAAGAAACCCTCAAAGCTGACTAATCCTTGTTACTGCAAGCTAGTACTTGGCAAAAGGCCTACATTTATGGCACTGGTTATTTGTGATGTTCAAATTAATGTATAACCACTTTTCATTAATTTCATTAACACTTAAATTTTTATCCTTCGCAACCTGCTGAGTCATTAGCATTCAACAGCTAATTACAGGCCATGTTTTAAAAGTATTTATTTTAAATGACTTTGTGAGCCATTGATTTTGATATAAGAGCACCATATGCTTTATCGCAGTGTTACTCCATGTAGGCTGACATTGTTTTTAACTTTCACCTAACCTGAGTAAGGCTGTCCCTGGAGTTCCTCATGGCATCTTTTTTGAGATGAATCCAAATTGCTTCTTCTTACCCACAGTTTCCAAGAAGTCTCATGTGTCTCTACTCCCAGACCCCTCAAAAGAATGGGATCTCATACAGGCTGTGAGGACAGCACACTGGTAATCTTCTACCATTTAAAAAATTGACATCTTACTCCTTTCTTTTGTCTTGTTTGATGCATGATAACAAAGTATTTCATCTCACAAGCAAGGGGCTGTATAGTTTTTATACATCTTGTATGAAACTTAGACCAGACGTCATTCTGAAATCTGAATATTTTGCTCAGCCATCATTTTTGAGCTAAGGTCTGTTTACATACACAAAAGTTCCAAGGGAAAGGGTTGTGACCCACCTCTGAGGCAAGACAACCAAATTCATTGTTAACAGATCCTTTGGGGTGGGTTAAAACAAAATAAATGATATAAAAATGAATTTTATTTGAGAAACTGCTCTGAAATCTAACTGGAAAAAAAGCTGTAAGGGATTGGAAAAGGGGTCTACAGCCATTCTGGAGTTTATGATCCTCCTTTGAGAGGAAAATTGGAGAGAGAAAAGTAGACAAAGAGAGATAAGAGAAGAGATAGACAGATAGATAGATAGGTAGATAGATAGATAGATAGATAGATATCACTGTCTGTGGCTCCAGTGATGCCTGTGTGATCATGGCCTGTAGTCATGACATGCGGTCCTGCTCTGTCAGGGGTAGGGGTCCACTTATGCATGGAAAATCAATTTTCCTGCATCTTCCAGTAAATTCCCTGGTACATTCTCTGTGAGGAGTTTTGGACATGAACAATCTTCTTTCTGGAAGATTCTGGAAGTTTGTTGACATCAAGAGGACAGGCGAGTGTGTGGACAAATTTTCTGTACAAAGATTCTGAGCAAATTTTCTGAGTTTTGCCATTGTGCAGTGGTGGCTCCTGGAGTGGGAAAGAGACCACCATAAAAAAACCCCTCTACCCTGTCTCCTGTTAAAGATGGTTCTCCTTTAGTTTGAAAACAGCTTGATTAAGGCAAAATTTAGCCTCAGCGTCCAAGTGGTTCACTACAGAAAGTTTGAGAGGTGTTTCTTTAAATGTTTGTCTTTATATTAACCCCTCCAGTGTGGATATGAATCTCTGGTAATAATAGTTTCTGGAACATCCATAAGCTTTGTGATACAAATGGTATCACACGTGAAAGACCCTTTGGTCTTATTTCTGGCAGGTTATGAAAAGTACTATGTATGCTGATTCTGTCCAGATGTGTGTAACTTAGAGACTAACGGTGATCTCCAGTTTCTCTTGCATCACTGCTGACACTGTTGAGCTGCTGGAGAACCCACTCAGGAAACTTGCTTTGTTTTAGTACAGCCAGGGAGCTTATGTCAATCATCTGTCAAATGTAACTTTAAAAAGAGAGAAAGAAGATACATTAGAGAATCTCTTCAAATTATTACTGATTTTCACAGCAAAAAAAGCATTGCCAACTTCTTAATGCTTTAAGATGCTCGAAATTAAAACTCAGGGTAATGCACTCAAGTGGTCAAAGTGTGTGTGTAAAGAAACAGACAAATTGGTAATACAGTGTGAATTGCAGATACACGGCAGAAAAACTCTATGCAGCACACAAATGAAATCTTTCACCCATGAGGCCGGAATAGGAAAGATACCCACAAATATAGCAAAGGGGAGAAAAGGTGTTAAAATGAAGTTTAAAAATATAGTGATAATGAGAGACTGTCATTTTCTGAGACAGGAGTGATTCTTATCACGACAGGTCAGGGGTTATGTGCAGTCAGAAAACCCAGACTGTCGCTGGAAGCCATGAGACGGTAATTGAAAATTGCAACCTGAATTGAGAAAGGAAAGTCTGCCTTTGTGCATGCAGAAATTTGCTGACATGCATGTGGGAAATTAAGACAGCCGTTTTCCAGACAGCTGGATTTAGAAGCTGCAAGTTTTGTAACTGAAAAAAAGGTAGAAATTACTTTTTCAGTCAAGGATTGAGTAATTGTATCCGTACATCCTGAAGCAAAAGAGATAGTAAGTAGGATTATAAATAAACTTTTCCCTTTTTTTTTGTAGGAATGGGAATACAATGAAGTGTAGGTTGGAAGTTAATGGGAAGATTGTGCACAGCTTTAGATACTGGGAATTTAAAGGACAATTGCCACTCTTGCCTGAAGAAAAAGTGCTGTAGGAGATTCATCTGAGAGATAGAAACAGTCTGTGGCCTTAATTCTCTCAGTGGCAACATTTTCCTTTTCTTTAAATGGCTTCAGATAGATCTCTTGTACACAAAACCCCTCTGTATACTCTGGTATGAAGCAAGGCAAAGCAGAATTGTATTGGGTTCGGCGCCAGCTGGGGCTAGATGTGGGAATATGATGTACTTCCTTGAGATGAATGTAAGAGAACATTTGTCTCTTTACAGACCTAATTAGTAATTATCTATTCAATTTGCAAGGCTGCAGTTATGCCTACTACTTTCGCTTCTCGTAACGGCTGAGTCCTTTTAAGTTTGGCCTGATCAATTAATCCAGCCAAAACATTCCGGTGCAAGTGGTGACTAATTGGGGTACTAGACAGCTGCACAGAAATGGTGAACCATTAAAATGATTTTGGCATTGTTTGACTTCATATAAAATGTGCTCATAAAGATTTCAAGGAGGGTGAATCTAAGGTAAATCTAATAATGATTGAGGACAGAGTGCACTTTATCTCCATTATCACCTGGGAGAATAGTTTTAATAACCACTGTAACCTAAATGTCAAGTAAAGAAGATTTTAATTTATCTTAGGAAAAATTGACATTTTTCTTAACTTGCTTTACTGAGTAAGTAAAAACCCTAAAATAAAAATGGATGCCATAAGCAGTAGTTGTGGAAATATTTAATTATCCCAGTTTTTGGCATGCACCTGCACAAGTTCCTATGCAGCTTAATGCACCTAACCCATTAATTTCTTCTATTGGAATTATTTGCTGTTCTCAAACACATCCTCTTTGTTGTTTAAAAATGGACTTGGGCAGGAAAATAGACCAACATGCACTTATTTCACCAATTAAAGCCTTTTCCCTGAGTTAGAGGTCACTAGCATCTCCCAAAGAATCCTTTGAATACCATGTCACTGAACAATTAAAAATCCTTCCCTTAAGTGCCTTTCAAAGCAACAGAATCCTTAATTGTTGGCATCAAATCTTTATACTATCACTCCTAAAAAGGCAAATCACTTGTTTGCCAAAGGCATGCTTTTCAGCCAGTATGCAGATATTTGGAATTTAAAAATCCTCCCCCCTCCCCATCCCATCCATGCCATAATCCATCATATTTGATAGATATTGGGATTAGAATTAATGGAGATGACTTATACACGTTTGAGAAGGACACTGTCCCCATTTCCTTAGAGTTGTATGTGTATCTTCAATTCAGAACACATATATGTATCCAAAACTCTGCATCTTAGAACAGTGTCCCAAATCAGGCAACATTTTTGTGAGGTGACTCTCCTTAGCCTTTTCAAATGTTTTCGGTTTCTGAAAATATGAACTGTGATGAACGGAAATGTGTTTGTCTACTTGTACCTATTCCCTGTTTTACTTACAGGCAGGACGTTCAGCTTGCAGTTTTTTCAGAAATGAATAGATTTGCAAGCTCCAGCAGATACCACATGGTATCTGGCTATTTGGGACATTCTCCTATCTTACAGCCATGGGAAACTAAATCCCAAATCTTCTGATCATGAGGTGAAGGGAATATCTTAATTCAACCCATTTTGTGACTGGAAAAGAGATCCTTTTGTGCCCGGCTTTTCTGTTTTCTTCCATTGTTTTGATTTAAAATATTTATTTTTTTTAATCTTAAAACTTGCTTTTCTGCAATCAAGAAAGAAGAAAAAAAGTAGGGTCAAGCCTCAAGCTATTTTTTTTTTTTAGTTTTGGCAGGTGACTTGAAGAATAGTACTGGTTACAATCTTCTGTTATTTCTCTTTTTGCATCTTTGTGTTTTTGAATTATTCAGTTACCTTGTAAAACAGAAAATGTGAAGGTCTGTAGACAAATTTGCAGTGGTTACAGATGGTGAAAGAAGAGCTCTTATTGCATGTAGTGATTGCAGGAGGCTTGAATATCTAGTAATTCTGTGAATGTGTGCGACATCCCCAAGGCAATCAAGCACAATGGTTTTGGCTGAATGTGCTTAGAGTAACTAAAGCTGGATTAAAAAGTTAGCTAAAATTAAATCATTTACTTTAACAAGTGTCACAGTAGTCAGTGGGGCAGAATGTTATACCAACAATTTTTAGGATTGGCACCTGGAAAACAGCAATTAAGTATGTATTTTCTAATTGCAGAAAAAATGGCACTCACCTGAACTGAGTAGACTGCTCAGACATTCACTGAATTGTATGTGCCTGTAAAAGAGTATATTTTTAATGATATTCTATGGTCACCTTCCTCAATAGTCTATTTGTTCAACTGAGTCTTTACGCAATTTATTCTATGAACAAGTCCAATTAAAATGGCATTATTTGAAATCAGCTTAAATAAAACCCTATTTTTTGTGAAGTAGTTAGCCTTTCTCAATTTTTTTAAACCTTTGAGTTAGTTAAATTTGCCTCCTTAATTGCTTTAGGAAAACCACAGGAGATATCAGTCAGTTTCACTTGTTGTTCAAAAATTAATTTCTACAATGACTAGTGCATATTAGAGATGGGAAAACAGATATAGAGAGATTTAGTGACTAATCCAATTTGCCAAAATATATATCATGGAATGCCTGATTTCAAGTTCAGAATTGTAGGCAATACTTCCTCACATTTTCAAGAAGAGAAATGAGAGGATATAAATGGACCAAAAAGAGTATGATATGCTAAGCCGAATCCTGTGTTTCTTCAGGGCACGCTGTGACAGAAAATATTTTTTAAAAAATTAACTGTGCCCTGAGCATCAGATTTTTTTTTTCCAAGAATGACTGCTTTTATCACATGGGGAAAAATACATCTTGTAACTAATATGGAAATTACTTAAAAAAAATAAATTTGCTGAAACAGTAATCTCCAGCCATTAGCACTTCAGTTATTGCCATCAAAAAATAATTTACAGATCTTCTCACAGCTGCTCGCAGCTGCTTATCAAGAGATTGTTGTGAGACAAAGCTGGGCCAGAAGAGGTTTTTCTCATCATGCAGTCAGTGTAATTAGTTTAAGAATAACCTCTCCCTCGTGTACCTGAAACAATTCTATCAGGTAACAGACCAGCTACATAGACACCACCAATAAATGTGCCATCAAGTAGAGCTGGACGGGCAGCAAGGTAAGGCATTTTGTTGATGGAATTGATTACTAAAAGATACTAATCAGTGCAGTAAAAATAGTTGTAGTAAATCTTTGTTGAGTTAAAAAATGTATTTGATGTGTTATGTATTTAATTATATACAAGAAGATACAGTGAGTTTTTACTGCACAAGTGTGTTTATCTTTTAATTCTTTTGGTAAGGATAAAATGTTTTCATATGCCTTTTACTTCTTTCTGTGTAGTTGTTAAAGGGAAAAGCCCTGAAACAAGCCAAATTATCTGAATTATATGAGGAAACATGGCTGATTTTGAGATGAGATTTTTATTTCTGTATGCATTTTATGTGCATTCGTGAGTGGTGTTGGTTTTTTTCTCCCTTGAGAAACTGCCACTAGATGGAGCAAGTGTTGTTTAAAAAAAAAGAAAAAACACCTGAAAAGCCTCCCAAAACTCCCAACCCTCTAGCCCTTCCCAAAACCAAACCAAACCAAAATGAAACCACGAAAAACAAAACAAAACAAAACAAAACAAAACAAAACAAAACAAAACAAAAAAAAGAAAAATAAAGAGAAAAAGAAAACAAAAAAGAAAAAACCCAAATCAAGAATATTGAAGATCTGTCCTAAAACCTGAGAAGGATAAGAACCCACATCATTTACAGATGCAACATCTTTGTTACTAAAAGTTATGTGCTAAACTATGGAAGTTTAATGTGTTTGAAAGCTGTCTAATCAAGAAAATCCTTTTCACTTTTTTGTAAATATCTTAAGAGAAATTCTGCTTAAATGAACTCTAATACACGGGGCTGGTGGAGAGACAGGATAACCGCAAAAGCAATTATTTAAAATTCCTTGTAGAATCCATTGCACGTCTAAGATAATTGGGATACCATCATTAAATAGTTTTAGATAATGAGAAGCAGAATGGACTTATTAGCACATTTCTCACTATATTAAGTAAACGTTTTATCAACTGCTTTAAACCTGGGCACACAAATTTAGGTTGACCTTGAAACATGAGAATTTTGTGTATGATAAGGAATGGTGGACTCACTTCAGGGTGATGTGGGGTTTTGTACTGACCCACTGAGCTAGTACACAGTGGCATTCCCTCTCTGGCTGGTGAATGAGACTCAATAGAGTCTTAGGAGGTAAACCCTATAAGTCTTGTTGATCATAGGTGGGCTTCATTTGGTAGAGACTATGCTGATATATCTCAAAAAATATCTGATCTCCCTATCACTAAGCAAAACCCAGATTATATTCTTCCAGCTCTCTCAAACTGATTTATTTTAGTGGGCTGTATTTAATGTGAGTATAATGTTTCTTAAGATTGTTCTCTTTACCTGGATTTAGAAGAAGATGGGGAATAACATCCACAAAGATGCTCTGAAGCAGATTAAAGCATTTTACTGATAGAATTGTGCAATCACTTGTGGGTGGCATCGCAGTATTTGAAAGAGAAAATAATTTGCATCCTTGTGGCTGATCTTTTCCATCCTAAATTACAGTTACAGGGACTTAAAGGACAACAGGGGTTTGCAGATCATTTGACTGAATTAGACTTCAGTAACTTGACTGGTATCTCCCAATCAGCCGGTGAAGAGTTTTCTTCCCATGGCTGTCTGTCATCTATGATTTATTGCACCACACTAATCTACTCTTTGTCTTCTCCTAATTTACAGCAAAGTATTTGATTACCTTTTAGAGTATGCACAGTATTATACAATGTTTCTTAATGTTGTGCTATCAAAATTCCCATTCTGTTCCTCTTTCTGTACACTTTAGGTGATTAGGGCACACCTACATTTCCAGTGCAGTAAACAGATGCTCTTTAAAAAGCAAATGAAAGACAGAAACATGCTGAAAGCACAGATGTAAGGCAGGCACTGGCCATGCCTTGTAAAACACGCCTGCCCATGCAGTTCAAATGATATATAGCAACACTGACCCAGGGAGACTTCCTCCAGGGTTAGGGATTAGCAGCTGTGTTTGACTAAGCCATGGTCTCTGGTCAGGCTGGCAGTAACGGCACCAATTAATGTCAGTTGCAATTGTGACTTTTTTTGAGATCTCAGCCATTAGGAAAATTCTGCAGTGGCTCTGTCTAGTAATACTGAGTATATTTCACAGCATAAATATAATATTGTGGAGTCTCTTTTGGTGTGTTTGGTTTGTTTAAGGAGAAAAAATAGAGGTTTGTGGATTATTGCATGAGGGTATGAAAAATTCTTGGTACGTATGCTCTCTATTTTATTTAAATGAGTAATTTATGATCTGTCACCTCAAACTTTTACCACTCTTCCCATACAGTTCCTTAGTTTTTGCTTAAGACGGGGTTTTTTTTAGTGATGAATATTTCTTTTATAAAGAAACAAATGTAGGAAAACTGAATGAACATAACATCTAATAAAGGCTGAGGGTTTTTTTTACACACTCTCTAAATAATAAAGACTTTAAAATTGTAAGTTATCCACCTCTCTAAGCCACCATGAGTAATAATAAAAATAATATGCCTAGTATTTTCAATGAACCAGTTTTAGAATGAGATCAATTTTTTCTCAGAATGCATAAATAAATTACAAACTTGGAGCCAGAAGTTAAATACAGGCTAATGTAAGAATGAGAACGCAGATAAAGGAACTGATTAAAGATTGGATTTGTTCAGGTGATATTGTTCTAGTCATTACTTTTTCTAAAGATTTTGAGGGGGAGATTCTTGCACTGGGTATATATGACAAATATAAACTGCTGCAATGTCTACGGGATGGTGTTTGTGTTTAAGTTGGAGCAAGTTGTTTTCTCTACTTTGCTTAGACATGGAGCCTGCTCACAGGAGCAAACCAAACTTCCAGAAAAAAAGAGATGTTGCTTCAGGACTAAATCTCTGTCTTGATAGAAGAGGAAGAGCACATTAAGGGTAAGCTTCAAATCAAACAAGGAGACCATTTAGTAATTGCACTAGGATAGATTATGTTCCTTTGTGATTTACATGTATAAAAATCCTTAAGATTTCTTCCTTTCCCATCCAGACTATAAAAACCCTCAGACACTAACAGTGAAAACTCTTATAATTACTTGTGATGTAAAAGCATGTTTAATTATGATTCTGTGACCTATTTATTGTTTAGAAAACTCCTCTTCTGCTGGAGCTCTGATCTGCCCTTTCATCCAGGAAATCTTGAAGGTGTTCTACAAAATTGTGTAAGAACTCAAGCAAATGCTACTGCCTCCCAGCTGAAACACATGCATGCTGATTTTTGCTCCCTTCATCCACGAGGGATTATCTGGTCTTACACTGTTTCTAATTTTCCGAAAGGAAGGCCCGCAATTAACAAGGTGGTCTACATTTGAGTGATGTTTCTGGGAGCATCAGCACTTCATTATAAATGGAAAGAGAGAGGGTGCTATGAACACATATAAGGCTTTTAAAAATTCTATTCCCACAGAAGGACATAGAAGTAACCGAAATATCAGCTTCCTTCTCTTAGGGAGGGAACTGCACTCATCACTTGTATGCAGGTCTGGCAAAGGTGATTCACATATTTTTCACCTTCGTACTGGACAATTGCAATGCATCTTGCTACGTGCAGTTCACCTGGAATGAAAGTACAAAAGAGATGATTCACTATGCAATAGTCTTTCTTTTTAGAAGATCCACTGTTCAATTCTGGCATCATTGAACTTTCTGGGAATCATTGTCACCATTGGAGTCTTATATCTCAAAAATGAGATATGATATTTTTATTCTTTTTCTTCAGCAAAGAGATGTATATGCAAATGTGATGCTGTGGCACAGCTACAGTGTACATACAGTGTGTTAACCTGCCAGGTAGCTGCTTCTGTGCACTATGACTTCTCAATAAATGCTGCGTAGCTTAGCCACATAAATTTTGTTTTCATTTACTATGATACTCTTTCTATGCCATCTAGCAGTGTTTCTTCGACAATGACAAGCAAACAAGGGTTAGTGTAAGGTGAATAAATTTGGCCTGTGCTAAGGGACTGCCTGCATGCTAAGTTTTGGAACAGGATTATGATAATAGTACAAAACCAAAAAGTGATTACATACAGGTGAGTTTCAAGGAGACCAAGAGAGAACACTGAAAAAGAAAAAATGAGAAAGAAGCTTCAATACATCCTAACATTACTCTGTGCCTCTTGGTAGTTAGTTCCATTTGGGCGTCAGTTCTGACTCTGTAGCCTTTATAACAAATTTTCTTTCACTTTGTAAAAGCAGCAGTCAATCATGTTCGCAGCTTGCTATCTAAAGAAATTCTCAGCTCACAGAAGTATAAAATCATCTTGAAGACAATATGTGAAATTTAATCCTTCTTCATCCTTCTTCATCTTACCATTCAGAAACCAGAAAACTTCTGTAAAGACTGTTTTGTCAGACAGATTTGCAGTGGCCCAGTAACTGTGATCTAAAAAGTTCCTTTCTGAGTGCTGGATGGGAAATTGACTGTGGAGGGATCTGTTTGCATCTGTCGGAGCTGTATTGGTGGGTTGGTGGGTGTAGTTATTGTAGATGGAGCTCATAGCTCTTAGGAGTTGAGGTGCTAAAGAGGCTTAGATCTAGCTCACTTTCTGTTGACAGGTCAATCTACCATTTCCTATTTGTAAAGGTATGAAGTTTTGACTTCACCTCAGGAAATCCTGCTGAAATATCGCTAGCTGCATCCCTGCACTGCTGTTAAGTAAAGCTGAGTGCTGAAACTCTTACCTACTAAAACAACCCCCAAACCAAGTCAAGAAGAGGTGAAAATGTTGTGTACTGCAAGACAGATACCTCAACCACTTAGAATAGACCCAGCCATGGCCTTTGCTTCTGAAAGCTCTGTCACCAGGTTTGACTCAAGGTTCAGCCTTGTGGCCTTTGTATTTGAGGAAGAAAAAGTGTTAGATAGATAATTAAAAACTGTAATAAAGCAATGTACAATCTCACTGCACAACAAACCTTTGATGGTAACTTCTGGTAATCTCTCCTTCTAGTACAAGGGAATCTAAAACCAGCTTTGAGTATAATGACTCATCCCATCTTCTCATTTATCACCAGAGGTTTTGCTTTGATATTACAAAAGCTTCCTATAATCTTATCCGTAGCACCTCATCTAGAGGTGTCTTCCCTGCTGTTTTCCCAGCTCCAGTGATCTCACTGCTCCGATGATAGCGTTGAGCAGCTTCTTCAGCCTACATTGTTTTCTCTCCTTTTTCCTCTCCTGTACAGTCTATGTGAGGAAAAAACTCCATCTTTGTTTTTTTTTTCCTCTAAGCATGTCAAATAGACTTTCATTTCTGTAGAATTTTCTTTCTGTTCTCTTTTTTTCATTCTCTAATAAAAAATGATCTACTCTCATCTTCCTGTATACTCATTGACCTCTCATTTTTGTGTCTGTACATCAACAATCCTTTCCTGCTTCCCACTCTTTGTCCCATGTGAGATTCTCTACTGCCCTTGACAGGAGTTCTGTGCTTTTAAGTCACTTGATGGTTCTCTCATCAACTAAAGAGATCACTGTTACAAGACTTTGCTATTTTTCCCATTAGCTTGTGTCTGGATGAACATAAACACTAGAAGAACATAAACACTAGAAAATCATAAACACTAGAAAACTAAACTATTCTATTACTGTTATTATCTCTGGACTAAGAAGGTAATTTATACACTGATTCACCCTTGCATAATTCCCTGACCTGTCTTTTGTTGTCGAAAATAGACAATTCCACAGCTAAATTTTTTTTTTTTAAATTTTGTCTAAATACACTGTTGTCTGACCATAATCTCATTGGAATCAGTGGGATTTTTTCCATTAACATCAATGTGCTTTGGATCAGATCCCAGATGAACTTTTTTCTTGCCTTTTAATACTGTGAGTACTCAATTATGATGCTCTTAATGCTGAGCCATGCTGGGAAGGGAAAGTTTTTGCACTGCTGGAGCCCTGGTTCCTGGCAACCATATGTCTTTCAAAGGCAATGTTCCTCAATGGGGAATGATAGAAAGATTCCCTCTGCTACACCTCTTTAATTACAAGAGCAAGTATCTTCCCACTGCAGTCCTCCCAGCATCTAGGAGCACTGCTTTACCCTTCTCTGGTGCAGTCAGCATTTCCAGAAAAGATTAAAAACTTCCTCTCTGACTTCCTGATTCACCTCCCATGCAGCTGTTACTTATTACTGCAATGCACTCTTTAGTACAGGATGCTCAGGACAATAAGGATTCCCATATGGCACTTGCTGCAGCTCCGAGACTAGAAAGAACTTTCCTATTTCTCCTCAGTAAAAATATCTTTGCTGAAGTAGTGCTGTCTGCTGCTTACTTTTTAAAATTCTGCCTTTATTAAATTCAGAACAAAATGACGAGGACTTGCAATTCAGATATATAGATATATAGATATATTAATGAATATATAAAAAACACTTTATACATGTATGTGTGTGTATGCATATAAAGTCAGTTTTTACACCTTCCAAAAAGAGAAATTTGCTTTTCTACCTGACAAAATTGCTCTGGCTTTCATATGTTTCAGTCATCCTGAAGCACTGACACCTCAAATTCTGTTTTGACAACCCGGGAAAACATTTAATAAAAGCAGGCTATTTCCTGCTAGAAGGCTGCTAAAATCCAAGTTTTACATGAAACTCTAAACTGGGGACTAAGCATGGTGAATATGGGAGAAATTATTCAACAAGTCTATCCTTTTCCTGATCACCTGAGCATGCAATTTCTGTTTTTAATTTGTATTGGGGCAATGAAATAATTTTTTTTTTTTCCTCAAGTATTCTGATGTCATGGGAAAAACTTTACATTCCTCTCTCCCCTTCCACAGCTGGAAACTCCTAGTTTCCTCAAAAGTGCTTTAATGTTTGTGTAATTGCCTTCAGATTCTAGTCCGGAAAAAATAATTAGAATTTTAATTTCAGGAAATACGAGAACAGGTTACCTAAGCAGAGTATAATGTTTGCACATATTCTGCGAAACAGATGGAAACAACGTGGTGAGTGTTCAAAAAACCTGGGAAATTCTTCCCTGGAAATGCTGGAGTCCTTGAATGCATTACACTGTCTCTGGAACGGTTCCAGCATGCTCCCCCTGAACAGGTCTAGGGTACACTGCTCCCAGTACCCGCGTTTGCTTCACCTCCATGAAGGTTTTTCAGCTCACAGCCTGCATTGGCAGAGTGCTTCAGAGAGTGGCAGGTTGTGTGCCCACATAGAAGGTGGGCTGAGGTCATCGCTGCCCTGACTTCAGAGCCTGCCCAAGATGACTCCCTGAATATGCCCTGCAATGGCACAAGTACTTCCTGGGATTAATGTGTCGTGTAAAACCAGAGGATCGTTTCTAGTCAGACAGTGAATCTGAAATACAGCAACAGCTGTGCACAATGCAAGAAGGAATAATCTGTTTTCAAACAAAGCAATAAATGAAGTTTCTCTGACGGTCCATGCTTGTCCAAATGCCTCAGTCCCTGGTGTCGGAGGCATACAGGAATGCTGATCTCTTCTGCAAGTGAATTTCGGGCACTAAAAAACACCATCTAGCTTTAATGTGTCAGTGTTAGGGTTCTCTTCAAGACTTCAAAATGGCCTGGTCAGGTAGTAAGGACTGGTAATAAAGACCCTTTCTTGAATTCTGTCCTGAGGATGAAAAGAACTGCTGGATACATTACTTCCTTGATGGATTCATTATTGCTTGCTTTTAGATATTCCCAGTATACGAAGTAGAAGAAAGATATTAGTGGAAGCAAGAAAAAATTTCTAAACAGTTTTCCACTCTCATAATCTTTAGCTCAATACAGATTCTAGTCTTTCCAGGCAAAATGCAGAATCACAAAATCACAGAATAAGCGGAGTTGGAAGAGATCCGCAAGGACAATTGAGTCCAGCTCCTGGCCCTGCACAGCATCATTCCCAAGGGTCACACCATGTGCCTGAGAGAGTTTTCCAAATCCTTCTTGAACTCTGTCAGGATGGTGCTGTGACCACTTTCCTGGGGAGCCTGTTCCAGTGCCCAAACGTCCTCTGGGCGAAAAATCCTTTCCTAGTATTCAATCTAAGCATCTCCTGACACAACTTCAGGCCATTCCCTTGGGTCCTGTCACTGGTGACCAGAGAGAAGAGATCAGTGTCTGCCCCTCCTCTTCTCCTCATGAGGAAGCTGCAGACTGCAATGAGGTCTGTCCTCTGTCTCCTCCAGGCTGAACAGACCAAGTGACCTCAGCTGTTCCTCATGCAGCAAAACAGCCCCCAGCACTCGA
>VZRS01011115.1:0-31695 GCA_013398055.1 Ifrita kowaldi
TAAAATAAAAATATTTATTTAAATTTATTTTACTATTTTTTTAAATTCTTCATATTTACAGCAGGCAAAGTAATCAAGACATTAGAGAAGATGAAGAACTTAGAAAAGATTGACAAATAGGTAATTCTTGGGAGATTAAATAATTTATCTTAGTAAACAGTATTTTCACTCAAAGATTTATAGAGAAAAACAAATAACAACCAATGAAAAAAAAAATAGTAAGTTTTTTTAATCTACCTTTTCATGGGACCCCAAAGTGATTGTGTGAAAGCTAATAGGCAGTAGCTAACTACATAATAGATCAGCATTCTGTTCTGTCCTACTGCCTCCTTCCTACAATACCATTCCAAGTACATCACTGTTCCCATCATAGGAAATTTCTGCACCCGAAGGATGAAAGTAAAGACAACAGAAAAAGCTTGAATGTAGAAGGCATCCAGAGCTTCCACCTTAAAAGAAGAAATATTAACATTTCAGTTAAAATTGAAATTATCTGCTTTTACTGATTGAAATATTTTTTACTGATTTTACTTTGGTTCAGTTTTTCATGAATAAAATATATGTATTTGCAGAGATAAAAAACCAGTTCAGAATGCTACACAATAGTTCTGCCAGAGAAGGAAAGACACTGCTGAGGCTGTTTAGATATATAACAGTGGATTTCAGGTAAAATAATTTTATAATTTAAAAAGACTCAGCAATATTTTTAACTGAGCACGTGAAACGTCTGCTTCTTTATAAACCTATACAACACATTACATCATTGTTCAATATTATGTCATACTTTCTGTTGTCTTCATCTGTAACAATTATATTCTAGAAAGACAAATTCAATGAAATGGAGAAAAAAAAAATTCTAGTTTCAGTTTTATTTTAAATAAAAACCTAAAGTGAATGAACAGTGAGAAAAAAAAACCTTGGTGGCCATGTCTCTATTTAATTTCAGAGTGATATTAATATTTTTTTTCAACCATTCTAAGACACCTTTTTTAATATTAACATGGCAAAAAGAACAGAAAAATAAGTTTTAAGGTGCAAGACATTGATGAGGAGTCAATTCCATATGTGGGGAGTTTATAAATCTGAGATCTGAGGCAATCTCATATTGCCCATAGGCATTTGGACACCCCGATCTCTCACATTGCTTTCTGGAACAAGACAACGGAAAGTCATCATTATTTGGATCAATAGCATAAGTAAATAGCTGAGCATTCAAAGTTCTCAATGTGAAAAAGTACTTATTGTTAATGGCTATAAGTATTACATTTCTTTAAATATCTAATTTTGTTATTGCCATTATATATTATACTTCCTTTGCACTAGTGTCATTTGTGGTAACAAAATCAGATACTAAGTACCTTAGTGCAGGTTTATTTGCAGTATTTTAATCTCCTCTAGGTTTCATTTTACATTTGTAGGTACATTTTAATTAAGTGGTGCAGGAAAATAGAACATCTGCATTACCAAAGTGACAGCCTATTCTTTTAGGGGTTTTAAATAACTATTCCTTATTAAAAATAGAAGTAAAATATTTAAGATTAGGGTTTATTTGTATTTATAGAACTATTTTTAATTATGATATTTTTCCATATTTTTCTTTTCTGAAATCCTATTTTGTGAAAAAGTCACATTTTAATCTGACATTTTGTTTATAGGTGTTGGCTGTCTAGCACACTGACTCCTGCCCTCTGGCCTCAGAGGAATACTGAAAATTATTTTGTCCTTTAGGGCAAAATGAGTCCTCTGTACCATCTCTACAAAACCCTATGTATCTCAAGACCTAGTGTTTTGTGCTATTCTATGTAAACTGCATTAGAAAGTACTTAACAGCTCCCCCACTTGTATATGTGGTGTATACTACCAGACCACGATGCTGATCATCCCTAAATCCATGACCAGGTTTCCAAGCAAAAGTCCTGCTGTGAACTATCAGACTGGAAGATCCTTTTCATCAGTACACAGTGGGATTGGCAAGTAACATTCTAGATTAAAACAGGTTAGAATGAAGCACAGTATGGTCGTACCTCTGTCAACCTTTTGAAATGCACAAACACCAGAACTGCAAGTTTCACTGGTGCTTCCCACCAGCACACCTGTTAATCACTGTGCTTAATGAGATACAACTGTAAGCAGAATCTGATTTGATTCAGACAACATGGAATATCCCCCAAATGGGTACTCAACTTTATTGTGTTACCATTTAGATATCCTTCCTTAAAATACCCAAGTGTCTTTATAAACCTATACCCATGCTCTTCTGAAGCATTCTCCCACAGGGAGCCTGTCTTGTGTTTCAGCTGGAACTTCTTCCTTTCCTCTCCAGGCCCCTGATACTTGTGTTCAGCTATTTTCAACCTGGAAATACAAACTTTTTTTGGTGATAAGTTTGCTTTTCTTTTTTACTTTTTATTTTGCAGCCTCTAGAAAAAAAATCCATCAGCTTTTGACTATACTGCAAAACTATTCTGGCTTCTCCTAAGAGAAAATCTGCTGTCTTCTTAAAACCAACTGACAAAAGACTAAATCTTCAAAGTTCTATGTCTCACTTTAACTGCATGTTTTAAAATGCCAGCCTCTTCACTTACGCCATCTGATACCACAGATAAACATTGAATGTTGCCCAATACAGGAACTTAAGCGTACACACACACTTCAAAGGTTAGGAGAGTGTCTGTCAGAGATTTTTCTTAGTCCAATTCTCCCAGTCGATATTTTCCATGAGTTTAGAGTTGGCTTAGAGTAAGCAACATTATCCCAACAGACATTTGTGCAAATTCACCCTGTTTTGAAATGTGTTTAACAGAATTAATTCAGGCTGTCCCACAATGATCGGTCTCAGTGCCATTTAATTTGTCAGTCTAAACACAGCCTTCTGTAACAGAAATGGAAAAGGTGTGTTTCAAGAAGGACATTATTCAAGTTTTCAGAAGACTGTCTGTATTGAAATAAGTCTTGTAAACCACAGTAAATGTATAAGAGAGTGGAAACTCTTTGCTCCTTTTAAGTACTTCAGCTGCAGAAGGGTGAAGGGTTGACAACTGCCTAGGTATGGCTTAATAAGAAATGAGCCACAGTCAAAAATACTGCCGTAAGTTCATGTACCTCATTTTGTAATTCTTATTCTGCAGCAGAGTATAACAGAGGTTTGTTTATTAATGGCAATCAAGGAAAATTTTCATGCCCTAAAGGTATTACCAAGAAGGTATTTCCAACAAAAAACTAATATTATCCAGCTGACAGGTACAATTGCAGTACAGAATGCAAAAGTACTCCGATGAACTTGGATTTAGGTAATTGACACTTTACTGAACAAACACCTGTTTTTATTTGTAATAGGAAAACTTTTTTTTACAATCATTTTCTAGTCCTACTAACGATGTTGTTTGGAATGTGTAAAAATAATTGAAAAATAAATAGAAGAGATATTGCTCACTGAAACCAGTACTTAAAATGTATTGTTGGTATTGATGCTGCAGGATTAAGATAAGTAGGATTTTTTACAAGATGTCTCTCTGAACATACTACTATAATCATTGAATATATCACTTAATCATGTAGCAACAATACTCAATATGTGTTTCAGTTCACTCACATCTGGATGTCTGAAATGGTAGGAATGGATAACAAATAATACTTGAAAAAGTTAAAAAATTGTTTAGTGGCCATAAAGAACTTTGTGTTCTAAAGGCTGTTTTTCCTTACACCCAACTAGAAACTTAAAAAATGCATAAAAATATGAAGGTCTGTACAATACTGAAAATATTTAATTGCCAAATAGTTGTAGGGATAATACACAGGACTGGAAGAACTCAGGGCAAATAACACACACAACGCAATTTAGAAAAGAAAAAAAATCATGAAAAATTCACACTTACGCATTTTAATTTACGATGCAAGTCATAATTTCTAAATCTTTCAGTGCATTGACAAATTGTTATAATATATTGGATTTATTTGATGTTGCTGAAGAAGGACTCCATGAATAGTTTTAGTATGAGGATGTTCTCATACACATATTTACAGAAGATTTAAAAATGCTTCTCATAAGTCAGAAACTGTTGCACTTGGACACGAAAGAACCACGCAGACACCTTGTCAGGAGAGAAGCAAGAAAAGAGAGGGTCGGAGACCCCGCGCTTTATTATATATATTCTTAGAAACCACCGTGGATTGGAGGGAGAAATTACCACCCCTCAATCAAACTGGTCAAAGGAAAAATCCATCAAACGTCTCTGCCTAGGAGAATGGAATGAAAAACAATAAAGGACAGTTAACAAAACATGGCTGTGTTTACAGAAAGTGCGTGAGAAACTGTTACAGAAAATGAAAACATCGAAGAGCTGCAAACTCAGGGCAACAAGAAACCTCCATAAAATTCAGTATGTCTATTCCAGTAGATGTTTAATGAGAGACACACCATGCTGGCTGTATGAGAATTCTGCAGTTCTGCACCGTGAACTAGGAATGATCCTAATGTTCCCCACTTAATTAAGCAAGCTGCAGGATCTTTCACTGCTGGATGAATGTTCCACACAATGTCAGCACAAATGGTACTTTTGCTAACATCGAATACACCACTTTCCTTAGCAGCTCATTTTAAAGTATTACCAGTTTATTCCAATAGCTCTCTAAAGCACTATTCCTTATGATAAAAGAGATAATTAATTTGAAGTGGACATTCTTGGGAATCAATAATACCATTTTCTAAAGGTTGTAACCAAAACGAGCTAAGGAAGTCTGGAAACAATATGGAAAGTCTATCTCTTTCACTTTTAAGGTAATAAACACTTCAATTATACATTGAATGAATAAGCTTTCTTGAATTCTTAAATGTTTGGTTTCAAATTATAATAATTTCACATTTACAAGGAACTGCTTCCACTAATATTTATCTGTTTTCCTGTTGTTGCTTAGGACTTCACAACAGCAGCCGGGAAAAAAACGTTAACCCGTTTACTTCAAATAGCATACTCAGTTTGGTGCTTTGATTTTAAGGTGTGCTAAATATTTTATGTAGACTTTTTATTTAACAGTAATTTTTGAAACGATCATATTACTTATTTATTCCACAGGTATACTCTAGCTCAAGGGTTTAGGACTAAAGATATGATCTAAATGTATTTTAGGATTTATGCTCGTAGAATTCACATTTAGAGATAAGAAAATCATCTTTTAGTTAGACTCATCCAAATCTGTGGTTCTTAGAAAAACAGAAGAGACAACTAGAATTATATTCAGAATATATGCAAACACTATACTAAATGGACAGTGGTGCTAAAAAATAGTGCTGTAATGAATAACATCAAAATTAATAAGGCCAAGCAGATTACATAAAATATTTATTTGAACAGACCACAGAAACTGCATTTATCATTGCTGTTTGACATCTATCAGCAAAAATCAGGGATAGGGAAATCAGGATGAGGGAAAAGTTTCACCCTGAGCAGGGCAACTATAACTTTGGTTGGTTATCAGAAGAACAACCCAAGATAATTAATGTTGTTACTTCAATTTAAATGGCAGCAAGATAAATGATTCAAAAATATAGTGTATGTGTGTCCTATGAAACAAAAATTTATGTAGGAAGTTAAGTGATTTTTTAGTTAATGATTTTTCTTGATCACTGTCTTTGAAAAATAAAAATGACACTTCCCCAAGCCTGGAAAAAACTAATGAAGTTCTGAAAAATAAATATTATATCACCTGATGACAGCTTTAAAGATGAGAAAACAGAGTTAGAAACCCTGGGCTAATAAAATATGACAAGGCATCAGATTGCAAACAGAGATCCCATAGCACATTAAAAAGAGAAAGAAACGAAGCAAGACAGTCTAATAAATATAATATGTTTCCTCCTCTTCTCTTTCTTCTTTGTGCATAGGTTTTCTCTCTTGTCGTGAATATTTAAAGATGAAAGCAGTAAAAGTATCCCAGTTGCCCATGTTCAGACCTATGCATTCTGAACACTGTTGTTCAAAATACAGAATTCTTAAAGGCTTAATGTGAAACATTGCTGCTTACACAATTTTAGGATAATAAAATAATAATGATAAAAAACAGTTAATAACAAGGAATTGGTCAATAACTTGATCATAGTTGGACTGCAGGGTAGAAAGTAAGTGTATTTTTTTTCTAAATTATAAATATCTTGATGTAATGGCATTATGTTTTACTTGCAAATCCTACTTAAAATTATTAACAAAAATTTGTAAAACTTTTAGAAGAAATTATTGGAAAGTACTTAACTGTCCCTCTCTACATTTTCTGTATCTTTTTCTTTCACTGTTTGCTAAATTATTTCTTTTAATTTCTTGGGTTTTCTTACAACTTACTCCTAGGAACAATTTTTTTTCATAAGTTTAACAACTTTGCTTATCAACTCCTTTCACTAAAATATGTGTTTCAGATCCTGAAAGCTAATTAGATTATTTTTTTAATGGATGATTCAGTATTTTGCTGAATATGAACTTAAAACGATGTGTCTTATTTTAATACAGTATATAATACTATATTTTTATCTAGCACGTTTGTTAAAATTACTTATTTCTTATCAGGAAAGGACAAAATAACAAGGGTCACATTACACACAGCACTAAGATGCCCATTCTTGTTCCAAGTATCCTGTTGATTTTGTGCCTTTAACACTGAGAATTCTAAAGCAACAATCCTTTCTTAGAGTCTTATCCTACGATCCTCATCATCTACAATCCTGAGAACCTCTTGTGTCCATACATTACATAGACAGAGGGAGCCTTCATCAAAATAGAACTTCACTGAGGTCATTCTTTCACACACTGAAGTGTTAGAAAAGTCCAGAATTTAGAAGACACACACATGTACACACACGAACACAATGCACACACAGTGTGATTGCTCTCCCTAACTTATAGGCAGTATAGTTCACTCTTTAATCACATAGCCACCTATTCTTATACACCTCCCAACAAAAGATATGCTTCTGCTCCTATACATTCCAGATTCTGATCATTTAATGAGAAGCTACCAGGCTTTTTTTTTTTTTTTTTCCCTTCATTACTGCGTAGCTGGAACCAGTTATTATTATTTACTCTACTCTATTCAGTCTTGTTTAAAGATGGGACTAATAATTTTCATATCAACCTTTATGGCACTTGATTCAGCATCTGAGTGCTTCACAGCACTCATTAATACACCTTAATACGTGTCTTTTCACAGGTCTCTGAGATAAAGCAATACTATTATTCCCACTCTGTAGAGCCAGGGCTTCAGTTCTTATCTACAACCCTCAATTACGTAAGTACATAAGGTATATGAGAACAGGACTTCTGATTTCAGTGGAAATTAGATATTTGAATAGTTAGTCAAAATTTAACATTTCCCTTAGAAGTGATAGCAAGTTTTGAGAAAACTTGTTTCAATTAAAATATATATATATATAAATCCACATTATATTTTGTGTAATGTAATTTTTTTTTTAAAAAAAAAGCTTATTCTCATGGGGTTTTACCACAATACTCATCTTTGACCTAATTTTATATTATGTGAGGAGCTTGCCTGTTTTGTTAGTTCACAGGAAAAACCCAATACCTCCCCTCAGGGCTTTTTGTACGTTCCACGTGTATGTGTTTTTACAGCTTAAATATATGTACAAACACACACCAAGATATCTGAAATTGAAAGATATCTATGTAGCAAGTCCTAATATCCTAGCAAATACACTAAAATAAGTATATTACATCTTGAAGAGACTGGTTGCCTTAACTGATGTGCACATGCACTAAGATATATCTTTAAATGTCGCTTATATAATGTATTACTAGCCTTGCAGACCTTCTTGATCTGGCCGAAAGAAATAGTTGATTAAGCTATCCACTTAAATGTATCTGAGACATCTGTGTAGGATTATTCAATTTAATAATTCTACACAGATGTCTCAGATACATTTAAGTGCATGCATGAGAGGTATTGAAAACTCAGTTTAACCACATCAAGTGTTCCAGAATATCTCAAATAATACCAGATTTTTATGTGTGTGCACTTGAATCAAGATCCATTACTCCAGTAACTACAATGTAAATGTATATGAACATCCTCCTTGTATATTGACACAGCCATTTCTGTGTCTACAGGTAAGCATCTACAGCATATGTGTCTGCAGTCTAGAACTGAATGGTACCCTTAGATGTCTTATGTCAGCACTTTAAATAAATATATTATTCCATCAATTTGAACACCACTCCTTGATAAACTCCATAGGAAACAACTCTGTACCCTTCCTCTGCAATCTCCTTCCTAACTGGCTGCTTAGAAATTCAGAAAGCCAAGGTCAGAAGAGAATAATTTCTTTTCAAAACTTTCAGAGTTCTCAGTCTGATATAAATTAAAGTATGCAATCCCAAAATGGGGTTTAAGAAAAATTATCATCAGATCTTTTAGTAGGAAATGGTGGTAAATGTAACAAGCAACAATAAATAGCAGAGCTGTCTGAACCTGATCATACAAGCAGTAACTGTCAAAGTCATAATTTTGCAATCATTAAAAAAAAAATTGGCTTTAGATCCTTCATAATGCCTCCAACATCAGATTTGGTAAGAGTTAAAAGCAGTCGTAATTTTCTTTTTTGCATCACAGATGTATTAGTCTTTCATATGGCAGCCCGTGAAAATGTCATTGACTACAAAGACAGTGATATTCCTAGAACTGAACCTGAATTGGTGAACTAGCAGATTATCCTCTCAAGACTAAGACAGAAGTCAATATATTACTGCTAATATAATGTCTATCAGCAATCTTTAAGAGAGTCAAATCCTGTCTCAAATTCTACATCCCTTTCAAAATTCTGATTTCTCATAGTTAACTGTAAGAAGATGTCTGAAGACATGACAGCTGCGTCTTCCACTACAGGCATAACTGTTTTATAATGGAAATTGACTGGCAGATAGACTTTAATGAAAGAGAGGAAAAAACTTCATGCAATTACGTGCCCAGACTAGGCATATTACTGGATGAAATCCCTGCTATTCAAAATCAGACTCAGAAATGAAACTACAAACAAAACTCTATTTCCCACCAAGAGGACTATACTGTGTATGTCAATGATTTGACTATTATGTACTCTCAAAATTCATGAAGTCAATTTGAAGCTTCCAATGTTATCTCAAATGCAGCCATAAAAATAAATGCTTTTCAAGCATTGCTTCTTCCAACCTCAAAAATGATGCATCACAACATACAGAAAGTCAAGTAAACATGGCAGTGAACAAGGATCTCTTGGCAAAACTCAGGCATAAAAGGAAGCATACAGGATGTCGATGAAGGTTTAACTCACCCAGGAAGGATACAGACACTGAGGGATCAGGAAGATCAAAACTCAGCAGGCATAAAAACTGGCAGGTTATGTGAAGAGCAAGAACAACATCTTTGTAGGACAGGTTTATCAGAAGAAAACAAACTTGAAGGAAAATGTGGACTGGCTGCTGAACGACACAGAAGGTTATTTGACAAAATTTATGGAAAAGGCCAAGGTAGGCAATGCCTTTTTCACATTGGTCTCTGTTATAAAACTCATCTTCTGGAGTCCTAGACCACTGAGACTGCTGGGAAAATCTGAAGCAAAGAAGACTTTTCATCAGTATAGGATGAACAAGTTAGGAAAGATCAGATATGTACATTTGCTGTATTTCAGCATCTTTGTGAAAGTAAGAAGAGGTGCTTGCCTTTGAGATAAGCTGAACAGCTTGATATTTTGACTGAAAAACTGAACACACAAAAGGAGAGAATGAACTTTGCTATCTAAAAGTAAACAAGTCAGATTCCTAAATACAGGAATTCAGTACCATTTTAGATGCAGTAAGATACTTGAAATACCTCTACAGGTCTGGCAGACATAGCATGGACCTTCTGAAGCAACAGCTGGAAGACCTGCTGTGATAACACAGAGAGGTAATATCTCAAATTACACTATGTATCTATATTTCACTGCCTGAATTGGTCCCTTAGCCTACAGCAGTTGCTTCAGCAATTATACTTATTTTAGCATATATGGTTTCTTTAGAATTTAAATTTGCCTTCCAACAACTATTCAGAAAAAGTGGATAGCAAACTAATTTCTCAACTATTAGATAAGTCACTAGTAAGTGAAATAAGACACCCATATGTCAGGCACAATAATTCTCAGACTTAGGAAGTTCAACGCCTGCTTTTTTCAAGTCTCTAGAAACTGCATGAGGAAGCCTGATCTGTAGCTGAAGGTGTATATTGTATTACTAAAGCAAGAGGAAAAAATAGTCTTTAAAGTTCACCACTATAACATCTCAGATCTTCGGAGACTATAACCCTTAGCCTTTCCACAGCTAATTGTTAGAGCTAAGGAGTTTAAAAGTATGTTTCAAGTCATTAATTAAAGGATAAGAGCAGTAAGAAAATAATTGTAGCTAACTGGTATGTTCTAATAGAAGTCTTAATGCCTCTAAGTATCAGCAAATAAAACATTCTTATATACAACGCTTAGAAAAATATGCCAGCTGAAACACTGAGATACGCAACACAAAACACGGTATTACAACACCCTTTATAGAAAGAAAGAACAAGGGACATAACAAGGTGTAATCAAGAAAACTGGCATTGCCATATATGAACGTAATTTGCTTTACACATTGAACTCATGTTTTAAAGAAGTTCTCACGTTCAAAACAGAACGTTGCATAGCATCAGAGCACTACTACATCCCTAAACAGTATTCAGTTCTGTGCTGACTTCTAGCAAACTCAACTAGTAAGGGCAGAGGAGGTAAATGGGGGTTGTACATTTCAGAAATATGTTTTGCTGTGGTTGGAAAATAGGCATGCATATCAAGAAAATTGAGAGTATATTATACAGTTTGAGCTAAATGTGCGGACTGAAAAAAATCTAAATTCTGTACATAACTGAGATTTGTTGCCAGATCTACATCAAATTTGTTGGAAATTCTGATTCAATTATTTTTTTTCTGCACACTTATACCTTCTTTTTAGAGGATTCTTTCTAATTCTTTAGAACTAAAAAAAAATGGAAGAATCACCTTGATTCTGAGGCTGGTTTGATAAACAGGTTTTCACAACTTAAACAAGGCTATATTTTATTAAAGTACCTAGCTCTTTGGTGTTTATTCTGTTGTAGCTGAACTGAAATGAAGCAATGAAATCTACAGATGTACACAAGCTTAAAGTGTCTTCTATTTGAGATTGCATAAGGAAAAAAAATGGTGGCATTTTACTGCTTCCAGAGATATTTCACCTTTTGAATTTTCCTAGTTCTTTCGGACATTCTGATATTCACATCCCCAGAGAGTTTTAGTCTAATTAAATTGTGAATACATCAAAAATGCCACTGAGACACCCAAGTACTGCCAGAGACCACACTTCTACAGTAACTAGCAGTGCATAGCACCCAGCATACCGTGTAGTTATTCTTGTATCAGCGGAATAAGTTCTTTTCAGATGCATCAAGGACTGCTTATCCTATCAGTGAAATATTGCTGTAGTAGACAAACGAACCAACCTGTTGTTTAAGTAGAAGGAGCTGAAATATGATTGACCACCTGTTCCAAACAACAGAAATAACACTGGATAGTTTTTGTGTGCCCAGGGACATAGAAAGACAAACCGTACAACCTGTTGACCACAAGAAGTGCAAACTTTCAGATGTGTCTTGAACAAGCAGATACTTAGCACTGGAAAAGGAGACCACAAAATAGACAACATTAGTGCAATTTGAATGGTCTGGTCACCAAGGAAGTATTCCCTTTCCAGTCTTATAGATACGGAACTCATTAGGGAATGTAGAAAAGGAAAGCCTGAGAGACGCTGAAGGAACCCTACAACTTTTTTCCCAGATCTACATAATGCAGAGCTGGAAGGACTGTGCTGATCTGCCTAGCTGTTCTTCTGGATTCTGGGATCTCTTGCACAGAAAGGGGAAGTCATGCAATCCATAAAATTGCATGCAGTTGTGATTAAAGTGTTTTGGTTTTCAAAGCCTTCACACTGTTTTGTCTTAAAGAACACAGCAAGCTTTTTGAAGCAATTGATGACATGGATCCCACCATTGGTCTAAAGCATCCATGACACTTCACAATGACACTCATGTTTTACACATTCTAGAATTCAATTTTTTTTTCTTCATGCAGTGTGGAAGCTCTCCTATTCTTTAGAACCAGAGATCCAGGTTTAACAAAAACAAGAACCCATGACTCAGCTACAGTTCTAGCATCCAAAAACTAATTTCAGAATTTGAAGTATAGGTTTTTTTCTAATGTGAATCTTTTAATCAGTATAATTTCCTCTCATGAATAAAACAACATTTGTAGTGTTAACATGTTGGCAACTTTGTCCTCTGCTTCCAATAAAGAATAAACCATTTCCTGCCCTAAACAAACTTGCTGGACAAGAAGTCAGAGTATTTAATAAAAGTGAACAGTATTATTTCTGACATCAAATATATCCCACTTGCTTTCCTTAGTCATGCTAAGGATCATCAATATTAGTGAACAACTGTTTCACTAGAGAACAGAATGAACTGCACATCATTTAATTATTTTCTTGTATCTGCAGCTGGCTTAAGAATTGGGAATGTAAACATTGTCATTTAAACCATGGCAGATAAAGTATGCCATAAGACTTTTGCAATTTTAATAATAACCAACAATTTTATTTCATATTGATTAATTTTAAAGCAAACATCAAAACACCATTTCACACACTAAAAATCTCCTGGTTTTAGCATGAAATAACAGGTGCAGCAGAAAAGTGTAAAGGAAATATTTAAAGAAAAGCAAAAAAACCCCTTCCTGAAATCTTGTTATCCAGGTAAAGTGCTCATACTTGTACAGGAATTGTGCCACTGAAGCTGACATTGTGGACAAGGATGACTTAGTTAAGAGGCAGCTCTTCCTATTTAAATAGCAACCTTCTGACTTAAACGTGGTTGAGATCAAGTCTTTGGTCACTCTCGATGTTTAGCAACCTCACATTTATGTAGAAAACATACTAATTCAAAGATACAGCTTTTACATTTTTGTAATTGTACTTTGTTGCCTGGTTTCTAGTCAAGGAGAATGGTCTATGATTAATAGTGATGGTTTATGCTAATCATCCATCATTTATTCATAAACCCGTGGATGTTAGTTTTCTAGAAGTAATTTCATCCCTCCTGAAAAGCTGTAAAACTTCTACACATATTACGTGAATATTACAAGGTCACATTCTTACCAATGCTTTGTTTAAAAGTCATACAGTTTCCTTAGTAGCTGCTGCTGGATGTAGCTATTATGTTATTTCTCTGTCACTAGTATTGTAATTTCACTCTGTGTTGATGTGTGACCTAGTATTTCTCTTAGTTGTCTATTTCCATTTGCTAGATCTTAAATGGCACCATGTGATACAAAAAATAGTCAGGGTATTTTTCATTTGCATACAAATACATTTAAGAATACATTCATGGTATTCAGTGCTTGAAGAAAGCACTGTCATACGCTGAAATTTTCACTCATTTTAAATTCTCAGTATTCTGAAGACTGAAATAGTGAGAAAAATTATTTAAAAGAAGAGATTTCTTGTTCAGAAATATTCTAGGAAATACATTCTTCAGCTGTTATAGCAATGTATCTTAGAACTTGTGTTCCTATATAAAAATTTGTAAAACTCATAAAACATAGAGTAGCAATTTTAATTTCAACTGTTATAACAATTTTAAAAATAAGTCTTTTGAATGTTATTATTTTTATTTATAAATTCTATTTTTTAAATTAAGAAGAATCTTAAACTTGTATCCTGCCTCAATGAACATTTATTAAACCATAAATGTAGAAAAGCCTCAACAGAAGGAATGAAAGAACTGCTTCCTTTTACCTTGGAGTTGAGTCCTATTTATAAGCAAGACCTGAGTTTGTATCTTACCTGGGAGATCCCAGATACAGGCTAAGTTGTAAGCAGTTTAGAAGAGAGTAATGCAAAAAGAACTTGTTAATTTTGACACCACTAGGTAACACATAGTAGGAATTAAATAGAGTCTGCCATTTAGCAATGAAAAGTTCTATAAAATGAATCAAATAGGTAATTGCATAATTCATATCAGCATAACCAATACTGAGTAGTTTGAATGTTTAAAAGTGAAATGATTTTTCAAGCAGTCTTCTAGTCACAAACAGAGCAGTGAGTATCATTCTAATTGAGTTCCCTAAACACCTCCTTTTTATTGGTTTGTTATGGCTAAGAGATATCACTCTGTTTTCTGGTGAAATGCTTTCTTGTTAAAGCTATATGAGTAGTTTCTTTAAAAAAAATGATAAAATCTTATTTCTCGTTTAGTGACTTTAGTAAATTTTGTCCTACCTAGTATTCAAAAGAAAAATATCTATGTATACTCTATTTTCTAACACAGACTCACAAACCGATTGATCTGTTTCTCTTTTTCACTGGTTTGCCTAGTTTGTTTATCTATTCTATTGAAAATAAATTGATCTGAAGACTGAATGTTTCCACGTAGTCATCCTGTCCTTACAAGATGACTTACATCCCTACAGGACTGTACAGGACTTATTCAACCAAATTTAGACTTCTATAATGTGCATCCCTATATTCAGGCTAGGTCCCATAGGCTCCTGCTGTCCTGACTGAAAAGAAATAGGCTCTTTTAAAATAAAATCCACCTCATATTAAAAGTAGGTCAGATATATTGCTCCTTAGAAGTACCCGTTTCCCTTCATTAATTATAAAGGAAGCCTTGTTGATTAATTCAGATGAAGACATTTGGGCTATACATATCTGATGGCTGGTTCAGTTACCTTAGCATAGATATCTGGCAAGATTTAAGATGCCCTAGGTTATCCAAGGGCACATGCACGAGACTGGAAATTATAACACAAACCTCACGAGAGAAGCCAGTCCTTTTAAAGGCGGAGCTGAAAGCCCAGCAGGGTTCATTAAGAAACCTCACATGAGCTACTTAGGAAAACTCACTGTGTCCTGTGGGTGGTTTCATTTCCAGATTAGTGGCCTGCAATTGAGTACCTATTGTATATTGTGAGTAACTATTGCAGTAAAATTAATTTACTTAAGTATACTTTATCAACTCTACTGTTTTCCAGTCTTCAGAAACTATGCAAATAAAAACAGAGGTTAAAAACTCTGACTACTTACTTGTTTAAATAAACACATGCTCGCAATCTGAAAGTAAATCTAACCCCTGAAGTGTTATAAAATTAATCTTACTTTCAAGGGTGTTGATTTCAAATATCATAGAATTATAGAATGTTTTTTGTTGAAAGGAACCCTATAGATTATCTAGTTTCAAGCTCTCTGTCGTGGGCAGGGACAGCTTCCACTAGACCAGATTGCTCAAAGCCTCATCCAGCCTGGCCTTGAATAATTCCTGGGATAGGGCATCCACCCATAGGCCCTAGGGCCCAGCTTCCCTGGGCAACCTGTTCCAGCGCCTCACCACCCTCTCAATAAAGAATTTATTTCTGCTAATATCTGATCTAAACCTTCTCTCTTTCAGTTCAAGGTCATTGCTTCCTGTCCTATTGCAAGGCCCTCTCCAGTTTTCTCTATCAAGCCTATTTAAATCCATAGGCATTTCAAAATTAGATAAATAAACATTTTCCAAAATATCTCCAGAAAATTTCAGCGAGTTTTGAGTAGGTAGGTCATTATTCACACATTTACATGCTGGAATAATACACACTTTTGAATTAGATTAGATTCCACTTCTGAGTTTCTGTCTTTTTAAAAAGGTAGTGAACATATCGCCCAGTTGAGACATAAACTCTGAAAATCACCTTTATTAACCAGTGACACCCAGGCAATTAAGAAAGAGCAAATACAGGTGATGAGAAGAAAGTAGGTGACTTGAATGAGCACTGGAAACTATATCAAGAATTATTTAATTAGCTAAGTAAACATAACTAATCAGGCTTTTCTTGTGCAGTTTAAATCTCCTTCCTACAACCTTCTGCCTTCTCTGCAGTCCTTGTTCCACTTCTTTCTTTCTTCCTTCCCTTACTGTTTCTCTTCACTTCACCATTATTTTTTCTTCCCTTACCTTGCTGCTGGAAGCCCTCTTATGCCTCTACCTTTCAGTTTTGTCCTTGTTTATTTTTGCACTAAATATTCATTTGAGTTTTATTCTCAAATATTCTATTTTTCTTTTTATTCTAACTTCCCAATAAGGGCTTTCATTACTCTTTCTCCTTTGCTCTTGTAACTCTGACAAGTCTACTTCATTATTTCTTTCCAATGGTTTTCCTTTCATTCCTGAAATCTTCCCGAGTTTCATTCGTTCTTTACTTACACTTTGTCTTAATAATCTGAATTTAATAATCTGATTTTTAAAATCTGATTTTAATTGTCTGATTTTAACAGATTATACTGTTTGATGGGACTAAGCAAAACCTCAGAAGGACAAAATGCCTGTGAATCTAGAGACACACTGTAGCTTTATTACAAAAACATCGTTCTTTCTTTGTTACTACTTTCGTCAAATCTCTCTCTCTATTGGTAAATGATAGCACAGCTATGTATACCTTTCTGGGGTTTCTTTCTGAAGATAAGAATAAAAAGTAGTTAGTTTTCAGTTGTCCTGGCTGGGAAACTTACGGTTTCCTTATTTGTTTTTAATAAAGCAATATTTATTGCTTTTTCCTTTCTGCTACACACACATATACATTTGAGTGAAAGAATAGATCCATTTAACTGAAGCCATCTGTCACTACCAGGCCAAAAATCTAAAACTAACGGAGTTGCATGTTATTTATATATGAGCAGTATCTTCCCTGAAGACAATGCCATTTTTAAAATAAAACAATAGTCTCAGAAGAATACTAAATGCTGAGGAAATATTACAATACAAAATAAATCTACTTTAGCAGGTAAGAATGCAAGGAAAATAACAGGAAAAAAAAAGCTTCTTAAGTTACAATGAAATTCGTAGAGTTAAATGAATAGCTGGACAACTGTGTTATCACTTGTGGGCCAAATGGTGTTCAGAACTACTTTAACATGAATTTGAGTTAATCCCAAATAGTTCAAGAGAGTAACTGCATTAAAAAATTTAACAAAACAAAATAAAATCATCATAATTCTTTGGATTATTAATGTATTTCTTTTTTACCACATGTTGCAATGAGTTTCTCCCCAAATTTCTCACTCATAACTTTAGGTTTTTTTATTTTTCTGAAACACTAAGAAAGACTGGATTCCCTGTCCTCACTGAAATTTAAGGACTCTCAGGAGTTCAGATGTTGTCTCCAATGCAGACGTTGTGTTCTGTTTCAGCTTCCCCCCAAAAAACCCAAGTACAACTTGCTTACATATAGAACTGCAGCTTATTAAGTTTTTAAAAAATGTCTTAAAAATAGCCAAACACTTCTGTTTCCCATTAAAAACTAATTCTAATGCAGTTATTCTTTGCAGTTATTCCTTTTTCAGGCAATGTGCTGTTACTGAAAGCATATGGCTGGGAAATATTAATTATTGAAAGTTTCACAGAAAATACATTCTCTACCTAAAGTAGAGATAGACCAGGGAAACAGACCCATTATCCAGTCTCAAACATAGACCAGTTGTCCTGAATGTGCCTTAAGTCTTAGGAAAATTTTTCATGGTACTTCCTAGGAATAATTTCCCACTTTTATTGGTATCTCAAGGACTTCTCTTAGTAGAAGTGATATCTGCAAATATAATGGTCTCAACTAAATTTAATTGTCTACAATACTAATGTCTAAATCTAAGCTAGTCACTCTGAGATTGCTTTAAAATCAAAAGAGACAAATAAATACATTTTAGAGTGATGCGTATTAAGATTACCCACATAGGAGGAAGTTAATTCGGCTCTAAAGCTAGGCATATTCAATTGGCAAGATGAATCCCGTGCAAGAATATTTGATGAATATGTCTAAGCTTTTGTTTGTTTCTTTGTTTCTGGATTTTAGCATCTGTGTTTCCGTTATCTGAAAGTCTAGTAAATAGTACTCTTTGGCTTTTCTTTGGATCCATTTAGCAGCTATGTTTTGAAGGTGATGGAGTCAAAATTATTGAGTTGAATTCTGAGAAATATTTATACAAAAATTAATGAACCTTTAGACAAATTTTTAAATATTACCGAGGCTCTAGCCCTGAACTCAGAGACATAGCAGTATCAGCATAAGAATTCCAGTGTAAATCTTATTTTTCCTATATATTGAAAAATGTTGCACATATGCTTGCTTGACATAATGTCAGATATCAGACTATTTCAATTACTCTCTGTCAGAGTCTGAAATCATAAGATTAAAAGAAAAAACAAACCTGTGAGTTTGTAATAGTAAACCTGTTTATTTAAAAATAAACTTTCCCACAAACAAGCTCACTGATTAATGACATTTGCAGACAATATATCTACTATAAGTTTTATATATAAATATGTATCTTAGAACATCTTTTTTGTATTCTTTGTTGTATCAAATACTTTGTTGTATCAGTTAGGCTTCTAATTTTTATTCTTTTGACAATTTCTGCATAGCAGACGGTTTATTTCTTAAAACTTTGCAATTTAAGTTTTTTAGTAATTAACTTTTGAGAGCTCTAGAGTGATCACAAATATGAACAGCATTAAGAGAAAAATATGTTTCCACTTACAATTTTTTGTGTTTTAGCCCAACTACCATTGTGCTTGACACACTTGAGTTAGATGGAAAATCAGTTGTTTCTATAGCTACTATGATTTCTGAGTGATACTCTGTAAAAAATACTGTGTTCTCATTTTATACCAAAGGGATTGTTTTAATGAAAGTGTAGTCATGTAGGACAGTGTATCAGCATGAAAAGCATTACGATGCATTACACAGAATCACTTTTATAAACAAAGCAACCAACCCAAAGCCAAAGAGCAAAAAACCAGCCAATAAACTTAACATAACACACCTGTATTTAATTTTGTAATAAGATGAGCATCCAGGAGACCAAACATCAATATATGAAACTGATAGGCAAAATAGTCCAGTTTATTGAAAAGAATTACTGATTACAGAGTGTGAACAGTGAAAGGGGATTTTTATTGTCTGCATACAAGTTGTTCAGATATTCATTCATCATTTATTTGAAGAATTTCTACAATAATAAAAAACAGGCTTGTTTGCCTCTGAGAAAAATCATCCAAAATGGAAAACAAGGATAAATCTTGATACTTCAACTTTTTTATGATGCAAATAATTTTCATTTTACCAGTAAAGATTGAAATATGCACTCTGTCTGTCTATGTATCTACATATGCATACGTTTATATAAACTCCAAACATTCCAGGGAATGAGTACTCAAATATTTTGGTTGTTAGTAAATGACAACCTATCTCAGGTTTCTATAAACCATATTATTGAAAATATAACTCTCCTGTATAAACTCTATTATGACATTTACAGGAAAAGAAGCCTTTTCAATTTTTAAGATATTCCTGTACTGGTGTAGTTTTAGTTAACGTGTCCAGTAGTTTCTTTATAGCCGCAAGCGTAGCTTTCATAGCTCTGCAGTAGGCTTAACATAAAGAATCACTGATTCTGACTTTAACCTTGGGACACAACTGCAATATAAACATTAAGGATTGTAGTACACATGAAGGAGAACAGAAAAAAAAAATCCAAGGATTCCTACTTCCTTCAAATATCTGGAGGTTATGTACTTCAAAATTCACAGTGCACAAGAGAGTAGAAAATCTGATGTGGAGATATTCTACTGTGAAGAAGGGGGATGAAGTGGATTTGTGTTGCTTGCAAAAGAAGAAATGTTGCTTTCTCCTTTGCAGGTTTGCAGAGAACAGGAAAATTTTGAAAGAAGATGCAGCTGCTGTTACAGGTAATTCCTTTATGCATGTGGAAAGCACAGTAAAGGCACTTTGCTTCCGAAGTCTGACATTTTCTAATGTAACTCAGTATTCTGACAAGTCTCTCCATCGCTGTGGTTGATAATAAAAGCATAACTTATCCTTGTACTGAAAACATAGCATCATTCTCATATATTATTTTTTCTCTCCCTTTCCTCTTTCAGAATATTTTTTGTATGTAACCAAAAAGCATTGAGAGACTGAAAAGTTTTGCCTGTTGTTTTCACATTTCCCAGACTATTTTATTTTCACTATATTTTTCTGCAAAAGTCCAGTGATAGAAAATAAAAACCTTTGGAATTACACCGCATGGTAAGTAAAGCAATGCATGGAATGAGCCCCAGGCATTTACAGGTAGTCATGCCATTTGGTACTGAAAAACAAAAACCATTAATAATCCATATCTGACATTTTGTTATTGTGGTATTTCACTTCACTAATCAGGCTTCACTAACAATGTAACCAAAAAAACAAATCTTTCATTGTGTTCCCTTAGTGTGCCATTAAAGAAATCAACACTAGCTACTCTCCACAACAAAGAAAAATCTGTAATACACACACAGATATTTTTTTTCTATTTGGTTGTTGAATAAAAGGATTAGTGTAACTTGCCTGTATTAAGTTTACTGAAAAAAATGCTAGTACTTAAATGCTTGAATTTCTCATAAAAAACTAAAAAATATTGACTGTGAGTAGCTAGATTGTTCTGAGACGAGGTCATTACTAACTTCTTCCTGTATTCCTGAATAATGTCATTTTTTATGCAAATGAACATATGAATTAAATGACAATAATTACAGTAATGTTCCTCTAATTCTGAGAGAGGAGGAGAGATAGATTTGGCTTATTGACCTATTTCACTTTGATATTGTGTTAACAGTTTGTTAAAATAAATGTGCCATGAATAATTTGTATGACTATGTTTGCCTTGAATTATTTTAGCAGGTAGTCCTTGTCAAAAACTGAAGTATAAAAGACAGACTTAAAAACGTCTGCATCTCAAGAATACGTCTGCTACACTTTTTTATATATGTTTATAAAAGTTTATAAATGCAAAGGACTTTCAGACCTAATAAAACTACTGCATGATTACTGTCCATAGTAATCTATACAGCATGTTACCATTTTTATCTGGTGAAAAGATTTATTCTCTTGAATAACCCAGAGGTTTTACCTCTTGTTTCTCCTGATTTCTCTGAAGACATACACAGGAAAACCTCAGCAGATTAAGAAGGAAAGCAACATAGTGGTGCCATTTTCCTATGTATCTCTTTCCTCAGTTTTCATTTTGCTTCCTGATATTTACTCTTGACTGTCAGGTAGAGCTGATATGGTTTTCTTTGATTTAAATTTTATGAGTAAACCAGTTTTTCTTTGTACATATTTCTTATTTGATATCATTGGCAATGAAAAGCAGATAAACAACCTCCAGGGCGTCAATAATATTTGTACAGTTGTCCAAAATGTTATGATGTTTGATTGCAAAGAAATATTTTTTAGTGGGTGTTTTGCTGTTGACTTCTCTTAGGTGTAGCTTTATAACACCATTTTAAAAGTTTTGCTGAGATTTAGAGTTTTCTCTTGCGGTTATTTTTCAGACAAGAGTCATTATTTCTTGGTGTTACTGTCAGAATGTCATCTTCATTAACATAAGGGAATTCCTTTCCTTCACAACTTTATTTCGATTATGTTTAACCTCAATGTATGTCTCATGATTAAATAACTGCTCTCCTAAGTGTTTTGCAGATATGAACTTTACTAATCAGATGCAGCATCCCTACGTGGTAGGGGATGATATTCCCTATATCAATAGTAGTACAGTAGTCTGTACTACTTTTAAGGATAATCCTAGAATCAGCTCAATTTTGCCATCATAAAGAGTTAGTAAAAGTGGCTGGTCTGAGGGGATAGCTTTTGCTTATTTGATAGGATGGGATATTAATCAGCAGAATGCATTAATTCAGTCTGTACCTTTTGTGTTCTGTTTAGCATCCAAAAGCATTGATACATGCAAATGAATTCTGGAAGCATGACTTTTTTTCCTTATTACCTTTCTCAGGGAATAGCTGAGCTTCTTTTTGTGTTTCCTGCCTATTGACAAGATTCCTTTAACAAAAAAGAAACAGGGAAAAGGTCAGATGGATTTAAGATGCTTCCATTAATATTTTTTTTTCCTTTATTTTACAATCTGTAACAAAGAACTTTAACAAAGAGTTTAAATCCTTTCTTGTCTGTAATTTGGACTGGTGCCGTTCATGCACTTAGATACACAGCAGCTTTCCCTTTTCTGATTCAGAAAGGAATTGCCATTATCTTGTCCACATGCTGGAAAAAAAAAAGATTTTTGAGAAAATTGCTTCAAAAGTACATGGATTTTTAGGAAAAATAATGCTGTCTAATTATGATCTGCTGTTTCCATCGCAACCTGGTACTATCTGCGTGCACACACACACACACACACATTATATCTCTCTCTCAATGCATATTTAATGACATGTAAAATCGGGAATCTTTACCCCTGCTTCCACATGGAAATTTGTCCTCTTGACACAAGAAAATTACTTCTGGATTATTTTGTGATATGTATAGGCTAGCAAGAGTTCATTCTCCACTAGAGGAAAGCCTATGCACCTAGTCTTGTCATGTAAAAAGTTTATGTTTGACAGGATTTAAGGACAGTAAAGGTAATTTAGATGTCAATGAAGTAAAAATACTAAACCTTCACTCAGTTTTGTTTGCAATTTCAAAACAGTGAAGAAACATGTTATTACAACAGGGAATCAAGCATAAAAAAAAAATCAGGCAATATAAGGAGAAAATTATTCATTAATGGTGTCAGTCTTATTTTGTAACTGACTAACATTAAAATGATCATTCTTCTGTAGCTGGAAGTGAAATAGATGGAATTAAGGACATACACAAATTAAAACAAAAAAAACCAACCAAACACACACTAACAACACAACTTCAAAACTAATTAGAGATCATCCCAAAAAAAGATTGCACAACAATCTTAGGGACAAGAATGTTATGCAAAGAAAAATGATAAAGAGATGAATGAATGCCAATATCTACAGCTTCACCTAGTGAAGTACTAAGAGAGGTCTGTGTACTCCCTGCCTTTGTTCTGTCACCCAGCCAAGGACATTCTGAAATTCATCCTTCAGTCTGTCTGCATTGCACCTCCCTGTCCTGCACTTACACCAATCCTTGGAGAAGACAGTGTACCTGCTGTAAACTCAGTCTGGTACATGCATATTTTTTTCTATTAAATTCAGTTAAGAAAGATGTCATGCCACTGTTGTTGAAATAAAATGTACAATGTGCTTCATAAGAGTAAATAGAAGTTGTTCTTTTTTTGACATACAGTGAAAAAAAATATAAATTTGATAAGGGAGACTAGTCCTTACCAAAGACACATCACTATGTTTGTATACATGTACATATGGATATGTGTATATATTGCTGTGAGAAAAGAGGAAAACAGGTTTTGCATTTAGTATTTTTAATGTATCTGAAAATCAAACAAATTTGGCAAACAACTTACTTAATCTTTGCAATGGTTTTTGAATGCAAAAGTTTAGTACAAGGGCTGAATTGCTTTGTTCAGTTCAGAATGCAGTCCAGAAACCTGTGAACTGTGATTGTGTAAATTGAGGAAGGAACTTGAAAAGATCAGAACAATATTAAGCTCATGAAAAATATATAAACTTGATATATTTTTTTAATGGTTGCTTTTTTGTTTTTCATTTGTGGAGGTCAGCTGTTACTTTGTTATTTTAATTGGTTTTGCAATATCACCTTACACTGAAGAGAAACATTTTTTGAGTTTGTTTTTCTTTTGAAAAGTACTCAACATTTAAAAACCATCTATCAAGTAACAGAATTTAGAATTCAGAAAGAAAATATGTCACACTATTTATTTATATATCTCAACCCAATATAGTGATATATCTTCTGTTATCTTTTTTCTTATATTGACATGTCTAAACAGATGGAACAATTAAATTTCCAAATGGGTAGCTCCTCTAAATTTGGAGGCAATAAAAAGCATTATTTTTTGCAAGGGTATTGGGGTTTTTTCACATAGATTGTAATGAACAGAACTGTTAATGCATTCTGGACTTGGCTGGTTGCCAAGGTCAAAGCATCAGTATCATCAAGATGGTTTAGCTCAGCAGCCACAGAATGTGTTAGGGAGGCTGTGTCAGTCTGGCGTTAAAAAGAAATGCCTCAACTGGTAAAATATTCTCAAAGTAGCACTTACTTAAATAGTACCTTTTAAAGACAAAAATAAGTAAAAAATAATAGGTCTGAGAACCATCCCTTCAAGTCTATTTCCAAAAATCTAGGAAAATCAAAGTGCAGTCAACATTAATGACAGGACTGACCAACTTTTCAAGAAAAGATGATGGCATGTAAAATCCTTCATATAGGGGCCACCACACATGGATCAGGCAAGGTCATTCTTAGAAAAACTAAAGTTGTTGAGCCAAAAATTTCACAATTAAAAAAAATTATAAGAAATTCACCTGTTGATTATATTCTCCACAATTAAAATAGAGTCATATAATCCACTACCTGCTGTCCCTCCACCCCTGTTGCAGAGAAACAACCACCTCTCAGTCCTGCTTGAATTCCATGAGGCTATTCTACTGCCAGATGCCCAAGAAAGTGTAGAGAAGACTCCAGACATGCATCCAGGTAGATAACGCTGGCTTGTAAAAGAAATGTAACTGCATATTTGTTCTCCTGTATTCTGTAAGAATTTTGTTTGTGTTGTTAGTTAGTGATGATATTAGTTATTATATGGTGCATGGAAACACACAGGAAGGATTTCACAATAACTTCTTTGGTTCTTCTCTACTTTTATGAGCAGTAGACATGAATCAATCCATCTTTGAGTATTTCTGTCTCTGACTGAGGAGTGTTATTTAATCTCCAAGTTGTTTATGTTTGTTAGCTGCTTGGATAGTCACAGACCTTCAGATATCATGGTGATGAAGACAACATAAAAGATGAATTGTTGTTACAATGCATATACATTGATTTATTATAGTTATTGCTAGTGGAAATCAGCACACCACTATATATTGCCTTTATTGAACTTTTCATTTTGTGCTTGCATATACATAGGCACTTATATATATGCAATATATTATTTAGCCTTTCCAAAAGGCCTGCATTTGGTCTTTTGCAATTTCACGAAGAGTAAGTTTCTATTACTTTTTCAGATGTTATTAGACAACAGATTTTCTTTGACTGGTAGTTTAGTCATGTAACTCAGGTATGCACCCCGACTTATATGTTAAATACATTCCCATCTGTGGACATAAATTCTGTTCTAAATGTTAATACCTACAGTCCATACCTACAGTGACTATTGTAGCATTTTCAGACCAGCATAGTAGTGAGAGATCATCTAAGAAATTTACCTATGCTGAAACCATGTAAAGCCAAGCTGATCGCTGCCACTCTTGCTCACCAGAGCAATGGCATGATATGTAAAGAAAGCACATGGTCCTGGGACTATGGATCAGTGTTTCTTCTTTTATACCCACATAATTTGTTCCTCTTCACCTTCCACCCTACTACAGCTAAAGTGGTAAATTCAGCTCCCTAAAAGTATACTTGTCCTGCTTCTCCCCTGTTCCTTCTCTGAAGGCTAATCATAACAGAATTAAATCTGAATAAGCACAGCAGAGAAATTAAAATGCACTGAGCATTTTAAAATCACTTTCAAAATGAAAAGTTTAGAGTTCACTGATTTCTTCCAAAGCATATAGGTTTGAAAATTTATACTTTTGTAAAATTTATTAAGTGCCATTTAAAAAAAAAGAAACCAAACCTCTTGATATTAAAATTTAATTGAGTTACTGCTCATGTAGTAAACTTGTCAAGAACAACCCATTCCTATTCCTTCTGCAGAGCAAAAGATGATACACTTGCAGAAATAACTGAAAAGCCATATCAGTTCAAAAAATGTTGTAGGATATCTCGAACTAGAGGCATTTTTTAAATAAAGAGACAGAAAAGTCCAAAATTCAGAGCTACAAAATATCTCTCTGAAGTTACACATTTTCTAAGAAAAAACTAATGGGCTTTTCTTTGGTTTTTGTGTGTTTGTGTATGTTTGTGTGAAAATTGCACATTTTCCTGATCAGAATAATTTCCTTTGATTATATTCACAGTGAATAGAGTGACATTTTTGTTCAGTCCCACAGAACAAAATGCTTATTTGAGGTCTAAGTCCTGCTCGGTGTTAATAAGACCTTGATCTTTAATAAGCACTTCTTATATGTGCAACAATGGTTTTGGAGAAAAAAAAATCTACCTACAAAAGAACAAAATAAAAGGCCATAGTTATGCCATTTTCCTTTTGTTTTCTCTTAATTACTGTGGAAAAATATCTGCTTTATCACAATGCCAAGAGGTATGTATTATTTTACGTGATTCCCTATTTTTCTTATTTTTGTTAAAAGTTACATGTGAGATGTTGATATTATTGAATTAGATATCTTCAGCGGTGATATTTCTAATGTTTAAACATCCAATTTATAGCACGGTAAGAAAAAATTGAGAACCTTCAAAAAGAAGAGTAGCCAAAGCTCGTATTGCAGTTGATTTTTTGTAGCATTTGTTACTTTAAGGGAGAAAATAAAGCATTTGGTTGGTTGAAAATTAAAATTATTAGTTACTTCTTTGAATCTAATTTTGTAAAAACTGAGAAAGTGTCAAAAGCAACTATAAAGATGCTCAAATTATTTGTCTTTTTTTGTCATTGTCTCTCTACAGTTTAAGGTAATCTTTTTGCATTGCTGTGGATTAAAAACAACGGAATTGTGTGAAAAGATATCTGCTGTAAACTGATATCTCATTGAAAGACTATTTTATATTTCAGAGTTAATGACAGTACACAAAGCACTGTGCATGAAAGGCAGTTTTAGAAATATATGTACACTCATGCTTTGAAAAAATTCTCCATTTTGATTCTGAAAGAGTTGCAAGTGGATTAACTAAGTATAGAAGTATACAGCAAGCTAAACAGACTAATGTCATCGGAAAAGGATTAATACACATCTTTCATTGAGGCATATTCCCTCATACTCTGTTGCAGAAAGACAAACTTTGCAATATTTTCCTCTGGCTCAGGGATATTGTTTTCTAGTTTGGTTCAGCTTGGTTATTTCTCTGAAATATTTCACTGCAGTTACCAAAATGCAAGCCTTTCTGAGTTGTATTTGCCAGAAGGAAAGCTGGAATGTGTAAGTATCCTGATAAAGCTTAATTATTTACAAAGTTGAAGTAATAGTTATATGTATCATTTACATTATATTATTTACGCTTCTAAATAGGTAGTAATATTTAATTTGCAAACATGACACACAAACCCTCCTTATCTATATAAATTATACCTGGAATTAAAGCAGAACATATTGTGAAGAACATATTGCAGTCTAAAGGCTCCAGATATTAGTATTCATTGAACAGATATACACAAAGTCCTTGACTGTGAAATATTTAGAAAGCTTTATTAACACCCACAATTGAATACAGTAACTACCATCATGTCAACACTATGAATAGAGATGTTAATAGCTCTTTTGTTTACGCTCCAACCATCTGGAATATTTAGCAAATTCAGGCACTGAAAACGAGGAAGCAGCATGCTCAGTTGCTACTGTCCCTTTCAGCTGGACAGCTTCTTAACACAGCTATTAGCCTGAATGCTCTCCATATGGAGTGGCACGGTCCACCTAGAACATATAAATTATTTAGAAAATTCATCCTTTCTCATTAGTTCTACATTAAAAAGTAGTTCATTTAGACAATTAAATGGCACATAACATTAACGTTTTAAAGTATGTCGGAGATGACTGCAGTGAATTAATCAGTCTATTTTACCTGGCACACAGAAATGTAACCCTATTAGCACATGCCATTCTGTAGATATTGCAGCAAATTGTAAGTTGGTAATGAGGCAGTAAAAGTAAACATTCAGGAAGATTTAAAAAAAAAATTTGAGAACCATATTTAAGAACATCTTGTAGGTAATTTGCTAATTGTATTTGGTTTGATTAGTGGAAACACATATTACCTTCTTTGGACCAGCTGCAAATTTTAAAGCAGATGCATTTTTTAATCCTAGATCACAATAAAAATGGAAATAAAACTCTCATACAACTGCTAAAACAACTTTATAAGAAATATGTAGTGAAGAAACCTAAAAATACAGATCATATATGATCAGTGGTGACTTATGGCAAGCATTTTTTAAATTTCCTTGGTATAATCTGGTTGAGAAAAAATTTGGAAAGTGCAGCTATTGGTTAACTATCAGCATAAGGAAAACATTTGTATTGAATTTCTAGCTATTTTTTGTGTATCTAACATCCCCTTGTTCAAACAGGTTAATGAAAATTATCATATTATGGCAGAAATTGAATGAATTAACTGATTATATCAATTGGACATTATATCATTCACAAAACAGAAGGGCAAATAGCAAACTTTAATTAAATTGATTTACATGAACATTATTCCTCTTCAACTTGACCAAAACAAGACAAAAATTGCAAGTAGATTCCATGTGCATATGTATTGGGCAATTAGAGGACATCATTATGCTCCCAAATTCCTTTTCACTTCTTGTATTCCAAAAATTTTATGTCAAGTTATTCTGATTAAGTCTAAAATTGTTCTTAAATTCTTCCGCAAGTTGCATAGGACATTACAATGTGTTAAAAAAAAATAACAAAAGAGTTATCTCAAATAATTGATACTACTGCAGGTAAACTAAAGGAAAATCAAGAGTTGAATGAATTTAAAAAAATTTCTGATGCTTAGGTAACAAAACCATGCCACGGAAAAGATAACCTGAGGTCTTGCTTCAAACAGAAGGCTGGGACAGAAAGTCCCCCAAGGTCCCTTCGAAACTAAAGTTTTCTATAATTTTCTGAAAGCAGCCTGTTTTAAAATCATCTCTATGTTTCCTAGTATATTTTTGCATAGGAACCAAAGCTCTACCAGTTCTCCACGTGTTATTTTCTTCCTTTATACTTGGTTAATACTCTTTATTTTATTTCTTGCAAGAATGGCTTCCACTTTTAATTTTAATTCATAAAGGTATGGCGTGGGACACTCCAAAATATTTTCTGAGGAAGTCACCCCTTCCATCTAGTTCAAAATTAGAACAAGAGCAGACCTATGTTGCAATCCATTCTATCATTTTCGTATGCAGGTAACCTGTAATCATTTAGACATCCTTGTAATGTTATATTTTCTATTTTTTATTTATATTTTGTGGGTTTCTCTCTGGCTTTGAAAGTACACAGTAAACTTAAAATACTATTTTAAGTACAGAGCAAACTAATTTTGTACAGAAGATATAAAGCAACAATCATCATATTTTGTTTATGTGTATAGCTATTTATTCAGTTGTGATGAATTTTATCAGTTTCAGAATTAATAAAAAATCTTTCAAGACTTTCCAAAACTTTGCATAACTATAATCAACAGAATCATGAAGACAGCAAAGCTCATTTGACAAAAATAATTTATAAAATGTAACTAACTCATGCTGGAGTAAATTTTCAATTATTTTTGTAATATAACATTGCACAGATTCTTATTTATAGCTATAGTGTACAAGCTTTCAAAAAGGAAATTAAAATCTTCCTTAATTTTAGTCAGTCTTTGTCAAATAAGGCAATGAGTTAACTGAATTTTTGCCCCAAAAAGTCATCTTTTAATGAATAGCATTTTCTAATTTTTCATAAATGCCTCTGGATATTTCATTCTAAAAGTTCTATTGCTCTACATTAAGCTCCAAGACAACCCATGTCCTCATATATTCACCATACATAGTACATACAAAATTGGTATAGATGTGGAGATTATCACTGATGACAGAACACTTTCTTGCATCTCAGATGAGAGATATGCAGGAAGAAGGAAGTTTAGGGAGAGATGGATCAAATATGGGTAGGCCATTTTTAATTGCTTTCAAGTGGTACAGAAGTCACAGGTTGCTTTTTTTTGCATTTTCTGATTCATAAAAGATAAGTTATTTACATTTGCATTGACATTTGAAAACTTTCATGTATGAAGGTAGCTGTTTTTTTTTCAATTCTGCTGTTTTCCTTCTGCTTGTATGAAAGAAGGGGATGAATCTGGTCTTTTAGCAAAAAATGTATACCTTGCAGAAATACATAATACGTAACAGAGATTTGCAGATATTCTCTTTGGATTTTTGTCATCTTTAAATGGATGCTTTAGGGGATTATTATACGTCCTTTTTTTTTAGATCTTTCAGCAACTGCATCTGAAGTAAACAATTGGTATCTGACTTATAATTCTGTATTATGCCAAATAAAACCAGAATAACTATTTTGTCAGAGTGACTCCTAGAAGACTATGGGAAATTTTAATAATACAATTCCCTCTATACACATCAAAGTAGCATATGTTTTGTTTCCAACAGTTGGAAATACAGCTGAGAATATTTTTATTCAAATAATCATCTGTCACAATGTTCTGTTCAAAATCTACTATCTCGATGAATAAGAAAAAACATAAATTCAATGTCTAGGTCGTGAAGATGCACTAAAAATATATTTTAGCATTCTCCTTATGCTGCCAAATCAGCATGAAAACTCATTGGTTTTGCTGTGTTGCTTGTATTTTGTCAGCAGACGGTTTAATAAACATAGCCTCAACACTCGTAAACATTCCTGATTTCCAGATTTAGAGAGGGATTCATCTGATGCTGTAGATATTTACATATGGGAAAATTCCCAGGATCACATCTATAATTCCTAGGCTGGGGGAAAAAGTAATTTTCACTTGATAAATAGTATATGTATACTGTGCTAGGGAGTCCACCTAAAAATGACCATATTTCTCCACTGACAAGAAAGGTTAGATGAAAAAGGTAGCAGTTCATACACATATTGGAAATCTCAAGTTAAATGAGATTAAACTATCAGGTTTTTTTCCTAAACTAGAGAAACCATTTATTTTAACCCTTCAAATCTTTACATAGTTTGTTTATCCTTATGCAACATGAGACTAATTAGAGTAGAGAAATCTTACATTAACTAAGAACTATATGGAGGTGGATCCTTTGAGTGTGTTAATGGGATACTGATGTGCGCCTTTGGGAAGATATAACATTTTTCTCAGCATAATGTAGGGTTTGGCAAACTGCTTTACTTTTCAATAAGAATTACTGATAGGAAAAGACAGCTGAACATACGAGATACATTGCTAACATACTCTGAAACTTACTGAATTTGAAACTATTCAAGACCCAAAAGGAGAAAAGTTGTGACAGGGAAGGGACAATGTCGGAGAGGTATGTGTGTGAATGTCTGTGTGTGTCCATGTATGGAGCACATTATGTAGACAAGCAAGACTTTATTTATATAACCATTTCTTTATTTAGTAGCAGTAGTTTATCTCCCTTTTCATTGTTTAAAATTCTCCACTCTGTATTTTGATGTAGGCAAGTTGGCAGTTTATTGCACTTTTGATGCATTTAGATGATTTGGTCTTATGCTTTTTCTTCAAATATTGTTTATGTAAGACAGAGCTCTCTAAACATTTTTTACCTTGCATTTAATTTCTTTATGATTTCTGTTGCTTTTTCTTGAGTTTAGTTATGACTGTGTCTTTAAGATCAATGCTTTATGTTTAAAAATATTCCTTCTCCTCATTTTAAGGTTCATAAATTCCACAGTTGTTCCTATTGAAGTTGCCTTCTGTCTTCAAATTTTCCACTAACTCATTCCTGCTAGCAATAAAAAGATTAAAAAAAAAAAAAA
>VZRS01011115.1:31983-42483 GCA_013398055.1 Ifrita kowaldi
AGAGAGAGAAGAAGATAGTTTATTTCTCTTGTTTTTCTTTTCCAACAAATATTTTTCTAATTTTTGTAACCCATAACAGATGATCCTTGCTATATCTTTAATATGTCTTTGAAATAACTAGGTCAAATTACTTATATTTTCGTGCTGTTGAAAGTGATAGAATTTGATTGTTCCCAGATTTCGCTGTTTCAGTCATCTTTTACATAAACCATTATAACAATGAAGTTGTTATTACCACAAGTACCATCCAACACCATCAGCGATATTAAACTTTCTGTAAATATGTCCTTCTTTCTATGTATGACTGGGCAAAGCCTTAAATCACTCATGTTTTTGGTCCATCTAATATGTTTATGTAACTTCAGTGAACTTAATTAGAAACCTGAAAGAGAAAAACTCAGGATTACTATCTGGAAATAAATGAATCTTCTCTGTAAGAGGTGTAAAACCTCTGTGAAACCTACACGTTTTGGACAAGTTTGTATACTTTTCAGTACTGGAACTGTGAAACTCAAGGTTTTATAGAAATGAAGCTTCTACAAAGATGTAAATACCAGCCACATGTAACAATTATGTAAGCACTATATTTTTTCAAAATGCATCTACACATGAATCATTTATGAAGTCTAAAAACCAATATCATCTCTTGAAGGGATTTGACAACCATAATTGTTGTGATGCAAGAGTCAGTTTTTAAAACTTGTTCCACATTCAAGAAAGTACTAAATGTTCAAATTGTCTGTACAGACTGAAAGTTCTTCGCAGTTGACACTTTAAATGTTGCATACTTTACAAGCATAAACTAGGGATAATGCTTCTATCTTATGTAATGCAAATAAAGACTGCGCTACTTGCAGCCAGTTCCTTATTTTTCAACCTTGTGTTATAACCAAAAAAAGAAAGAAAATTCTTGCAAATTGTAATGGAGGCATTTATTGGATGGAATTATTTCTTATGTTTCACAATTGACACTATTCTTACTGAGATATTATTGATACTATTTTTACTGAAGCAGCATGTAAAGAGAATAATATTAAAACTGAGTAATAATCGGAGTTACTGAAGAAGTATCTTTCTACTGAAGAATTTACTTTTGAGGACCTTTGAGTTTGAAAGAAGAAATCTTTCTGCCCAGAACCCTTTCATAATGAATTGGGAAGGTACTGAAGAAAAGGCCTACAGGTAACAAGGAGAGAATCATGAAAAAATCTGAGATTTTGACTGTTGATAGGAAGACTTGTAAGAATTTTAAATGATTACAAAAGATTGTGAAGAATTTGCAATAGCGGACTTTGTGAAAGTTTCATACAGATTTTAGTCTGAAAGTCATATTGAGTTCTGCATGGAAAATAAAGGGGGGGAAGGGAGGGGAGGAGAGGGAAAATGGGAAATTAGAAGGGAAAAAGAAGAAGAAAGAAGGAGGAAGGAAAGGGAAAATAGTGTATATAAACATATTTATCTGTACGTGTAGGAGAAAATGGACATGTACTTAAGCTTTCTATTATAGTGCCTTTCAAACTAATGATAGAAGTAGAATATTGTGACTAAATAATAATAGACTAATTCTTCTATGTTTGACAGAAATATTCACTGAGAACTTCAAGTTGATGAAATTATCTAGGTAGTCTACCAGAACGCTGTTCCTACAGAGACATCTACAGAATTTATTACTTGCATTTCACTGTGAAAGAAAAGAAAAATACAGTACTAAGAAGATCCGCAGAGAATCACTGCAATTAGTACCTGCTTGTACTGGACATTTGTAATGCCCAAGAGTTATGGTATCTCCCTTACTTGTAAAATGCTGACCTATTTTTTTTAAAGATACCTTTCCATACATTTTAACTTCCACCTTACAAAAAATCCCAATATTCAATTGAGAGATTTTTATTTCCATTTCATGATATTAGATATAAAAAAAAGAAAAAAGAACAGGAAGGCTTATTATCCTTGACCAGAGCTGGGTTCATCTAATCAATCTGATTGCCATTCCTATAAGGTTTTGTGTCGACTGTCTAACACAGAAATACAACTTATCTTTGTAGCTGTGAAAACCTACAGAATATCTTGATTCCTCAAAACAGTAAAAAATCTCTAAGTGGCAAATCCTTTTCAAAGGAAATTAGACTTGAAAATCTTATTTTACATTCTGAATCTGATATTGTTCTGAATTGCATGTTTGTCATTTTATTATTCATGTGGGTTGAGCAAGATGAAACACTAGATTAACACAGCAGTGAGAGGCATCATACACTCTGAGGGAATTACTATATTACTGTCATCAGGAAAAGGTGGCCAAGCTACTTTAGATATATTAGTATAAGATGCTGGCTTATTTAGAATATTACCATTAGCAACAAGTAAATGTTATATCAATTAAGTTGAGAACCCTGTGGCAATATGTAGAAATTCTTTAAAAATAATTTTAAAAAGGAAAATAAAAGATATAAAAAAACTCTGAATAAAGATATATAATATTGTGTTTAGTGAATGAGAGAGTTTTGTCAAAGAGACATTCTAGAATAGCCTAATGGAAACTGTGAATTTTATAATTAATCTTTAAGTTAAATAACTTATATCATCATTATAGTATGACAGATAAAGAGATTTGCAATTTTTAAAATAGTAATTGTTGCAATTTTTAAAATAATACTTGCTACATAGACTTAGAAAATACTTTTCATTTAAATTATTTATATATAAACCAAAATGCTTCGAGACCATCCAAACAAAACAGCTTATTGCATTGATTTCTAAGTGGCTCTTATTCCTTTTAAAATAGCATGAAATCTATACAAAGTAAGAAGGAAATGCTTGCATTCATTTTTGAGAGAGAAAAACCAACACTACAAAGGGCCTGCAGGTTGTGATTCACCTTTTGGGTATACTTTTTTTTTCCCCCATGACTGAGAAAAAAACCCAGGGCCTGGTTGCCATGTTAAGCCCTAGTACTCTTTCTGGCACTGTTTAGCACTGGTTAAAGGATTCTTGACAGAGAAGACTTCCCTTGAGAACTGAGTTATAGGAACATATATGTCAGAACTTCAAAACCAACAAATATAACAATATCCATAAGTTTCACTTGTTAATGATTTTTTTTTTCAGTTAATGACTACTAATTTTGAATTTTACATAATATTACTCATTCTATTTTGCTTATAGTGTTTCTCCCTAGAAATAAAAGATTTATTACATGGCACAAAATATCATAATCCTTTTTCTAAACTCTTTTTTTCCCTGCAGAAAATTATTTCTGGGTGCTTTTCAACACAGGATGAAACTGCTAGCATTTTATATGTAACAAAAGTTACCCTTTGAGTGTATGTGACAAATAGACCCTCCTGTCATTTATGGCAAAACAGGTTTTTGTCTCTCAATGGGAAAAATAAAAAAGAAGAGCAAACCAATACGGCTGTAATAAACATTGGTATCATAATTTGTGTATCAGTTTCAGTCTGCCTGGAAGATGGGGTTCATATTCTTAGAGGAATAAAGATGTTAAAATATTCTACCCTAAAAGTAAGACAGAGAATGTCAAGCATCTTGAAACGCTAATGGAATATGTCTGCAGGTAGTAGTGTTGTACATTTTAACATTCATATCACAACATTAGTGAATTGTGATACACAGAACTTTCTGGCAACTTCTTATGTATAGCTAATTTGCAGTCAGGTTGAAGTTTTTACTTTAGCCATAGTTTACCTTATTTTTTTCTTAAAAATTTATATATGGATCAAAGGGTAGATGAAGAAGAAACACATTTTCAATAAGTGCACGAAGAAAAATTGTGAATAAATGTTATTATTAATGACTGAAAATTATCCAGAAAATGTCTGACTGTCTTAAATTAGAAGGGATTACACTAATAGGGTGCAACAGATTAGGCTAAAATTATTCTGAAGGTCTGCTATTGTACCAAAAACCTTTTTTTATTAGTATAGTTCAAGACTAGTATTCTGTTCAGCATTTAAGAAGAATGAAGGCTATTTCCAAAATGTAGGAAGCTTGTTTGGTGAAATTCTAGAATCACTTTGATACCAGCTCTTTGATACCATGTATGGTGTCACTTGAAAAGAAAAATAAAAAAGAAACAAAATGCAGACAGATTAAATTCTTTCTAAGAATCTTGAAAAAAAGCCTCACTTGAATTTGAAGCCTAAGATTTTTGGTTTATTCCATTTATGTTTTTTTCTTTGTATAAAAGAAAAAGGCTTGTCAGCAGTGCAGTTCACTGTTCTGAGGTAACAAACTCCAAGACACCTACATGCATTGTAACATAGCTGCTATGCTAGTGACTTCTGCAAAACCCAGCTGCAAAACATCTGGAGACACACAAATTTGAGTTAATACTAAGATTTGAAAATTCCATACTTCAGCTTTTGGCAGTTTGAATAAAAAATATACAAAGAATCTTCTTTGTATACATATCCACCTGGAGCTAATTATGGTAATTGATATCAGTTGTCTGACAAACTTACAAACTTTACAATTTTTCTTTCACTTCCAGTCAGAGAGGTAGCATACAAGTGAGACATGCTCTGTTGGTATATTATTCTCTAGAACAGTTTCTAAGATGTTTCATTTTTGTAATTTGGATTTGATTTTATTTACTAAGGTTATTTAATTATTTTAGTACTAATTTAGATTAAAATTTTTATGTACAGACATACATAGTTGTATGGAATGAATTGAAACTTCTTTCTTTTTTCTTCTTTTTTTGATCTGGGACTGCCTTACTGCCCATAAAACACAAACTTAGCATGCGTGACATTTCCAGTGTTTAAACTAGAAAGATTATTTGTCCTCTACACAAACCCATAAAAGTTGAAGATAACAGGGCTAATAAGATTGGAGTATTTTGATATCATGTGTGGAAGGATGTTACTTAGATATTTCAAATTTAGGTATATGGGCTTCTGAGTGAACTGAGTGAACTGAGTAAATGAGTAAAGTTGGACCTAGGAAGACAACACTTTTCCTCTGCTATTAAAATAGCTGCTTAAAAGAAGTTGCTTGTCCTTACCTCTGTAGCAACCTTTCATTGACCATTGGCCAGGCAAGGAGTCGAGGCTCCTAGGTTAAATTTCGTGCCTAGCTTTTTAATGTTAAATCTGGGTATAATAATTTCTAGCCCTCTGCAAAGCAGATGATATAAATCTATCAAGCAAATTCCTAAATGAAAATAAACACTGTAATGCCAGGTAGACATTCATGTATTCAGGCACCTTCCTAATGTACTACACTAAATGAAGTGGCCTGTTTAAACCAAAGCATGTTTTTGAAGGCATACAAACTACTGTACCTAGCATAATTATTCACATAGAACCTTCATTGAATTAATAGAAAATATTATCTATGAACAAAGAAGGATATGAGATTCAGTCCTTAGTTTAATTGTATGTACTGTTTTCTAATCAATATCAGCTGCAACGATATATTTACAATATTTTTACTATGAATAATATTCTTTGTTTGATAGTTCTATTTCTTCTGTTTCATAGTCAACATATCACCTATTACAGGAAAGAACAATTGTTCTGTAATATAAACCAGCAGGCTATAACTTATGACAAATATGCTGTTCCAGAAGGAAAGCACTGACTACAGTAGTTTCTATGATTTTAAGTGTCATTTTCATGGCATATTCAGAGAATTAGGAAACTGCAATGACAGTTTTGCAGCTTTGAAAGTTTTTTTACTCCATTTTTATTCCATTTATGTAATATTTTTGTGTACTATGGTTTTCTCTTGAAGGACACAATATATTAAGAAGCTGATAAGATGCTGTATACTAAGCCTCTGTGTTCCAACTGCTGTTTTCAGAACGAGTCTGGTAAGCCACAGCATTCTGAGAACATTGTTGTCTTCCTGGGGAGCAGGCATCTACAGGAACTATGACTCTCAGACACTACATTACTATATTACGGTGAATGTTTCTTTATTTCTCTAAGCTTGTCCTCCTGGATATATCTGAGGGTTGCTGATTGCTCCATTACTTGTTTGTTTCTTTTTCTTTGCTGAAGAGGCCAGCATGACTGTGATATCTGACTTTTTCAGAGGAGCAGTAGTTGGGAATCTTGAGAAAAATGATAATTAGCTGCAGCTCAGAATTAAGCACATAATAAACTTCACTATGTGTATGATTAAATATGTTCTTATGCCTTTAGTTATCACTGAGATTACTGCATTCTAGGAAGGTAACACTAGGGCATCACATACTGGCAGCAGAGCTACAAAGACTTTTTCATGCCACATGAAACTCCCTCAAAAAGAAGTGGAAAAAGTACTTTGGCTGTAAAACCATCCTGAATCCTGAATAGCTCTAGCTGCATTGAAGTCAGTATCTACCCTGAATTTACATTTTCATTAGTTGCAATTATTACAGTGACGGCACAGTTTTAAATTAGCGTTTAACTACTTCTTGAGCTGATAAAATTTTCATGCATAATTTCATCCCTGTGTTCTAAAATTGGATATATTCCTACCATAAGACTTATATTTTAGTTCATGATTCCTGGTTTTGGCTTACTCAAGTATGACACTTCTTGTGTCATCTTAAGAGTTGTGCTCCTCACTTTTGAGCACATTATATTGAATATTTAACTGTGTCCATGTTCTCCATGAGAATCTGATATGTGACAAACTCAGAGCTGAGGGTTCCACTAAAAGACAGATAGCAAGATTCACACCAAGGTGGGCAGGAGTGTTGATCTGCTGGCGGGCCGGAAGACTCTGCAGGGGGATCTGGACAGGTTGGATAGATGGGACAAGGACAACAGTATGACGTTCAGTAACACCGAAAACTGAGTCTTGCACTTCGTCAGGACAACCCCATGCAGTGCTACAGGCTTTGGGCAGAGGGACTGGAAAGCTGCCCAGAGGAAAAGGACCTGGGGGTGCTGGTCAACAGCCCCTGAAAATGTGTGCCCACGAAGTGTGCCCACGAAGTGTGCCCACGAAGGCCAAGAAACAACTGGATGCGGGACAGAGTGATATGGTTAGTTGGTATGGAGATGTGTGTTATGAGTTAGTTGGCATGCCAAATCTTTGTCTCACTCTCAGGATGTTTATTCAGGGTTATTAAGACAGACAATTACTATCTCAGCATTTTATTAAATAATTGTAGCAGCCAAAGCCTATAAAAGAGACCCTAAATGAGACTTTAACCATACTGATCTGATGAGTCTTATTCCTATGTTGTCAGCTGTGCTATTGGTTGCTGCACAAGGATGGTGAGTTGTTACTACTCTTGAATCCTTAAAGTTCAAATAATTCTCAAATAACAAATCTCTGAACAAATATCAAACATATAGTGTCAAAAGTATGAATTATAAATGTACTTTTACAACCTTTTCCTGTGCAAACATGAAACAAAACTGCTGTCTTTCTTAATGTAAATCAAGGCAATTATGTTTGAACCGATAAGGAGTTGGCAAGGTCTTCAATTTTAAAAGGTGTTAAACACTTTGCTCATTCTCCTGCCTTCTTGTATTCATGACTATCTAACTAATGTAGCAAAGAACATTTATGCTATTATCTGACAATTAGCCATAATACTGTCAGATTTTATTGGTAAGGATAGAACTCCACAGCATTGCTCTGTTTCTCATATACTGGAAGTTCAGACAGGCTATGAAATGATTTACAGATTCCATGCTCAAATTTCTTTATTCACCAATTTGTGTAACTGCTGAAAAATATATCCAAAATATTTATTTTGTACTTGACGTAAAGTTATAAACAACAATAAAATATATGCTTACTTTACCCTACAATATGTTGCAATATAAGCAAGGAATCTATTTTTAGATTGTTGGGTGAAATATTGGAAATATTGACAGAGGAGTGGAATGAAGAAAGGAAATGTAAAAGAGGATGATGGTTTTAATTTTCTATGCATTTGTTATCCTTTCTTTCAGAACTATTTATTTAAGTCACATGGAAAATGACTACATCTTCTGTAGTGTGGGTTGATATAATGAGATGAGTAACATCTAAATGTAGGTAATACATATAGACATCTACATGTGAACTAAAGCCAAAACTCAGTTGTCTAGGAAATTCTTCTACTGACTCCATTTAAGAAACATTAAGATTCCTCGCCTCCACTCTACTTGTCAGGTCTCTTATCTGCCACCTTTATGCAGTTATCTCTGATACTCTTAAAAAAGCAGCAGTAAAAAGCAGAAAATAAACCCTGCTCCTATTTAGAGGAACCTAGAGTTATTCCACTGATCAGATGTATTTTCTACTTAAGCTGAATATTCAGCTTCCCACACTCTCATTAACTCTAGGAACAGTATCTTCATTGATTGTTGTGTGATTTAGTAACACAGCTCATATTTAGACATATGCATGGTAAGCACTGAAAAGCAAGTGCCTGAATAGCGATCTGAACCCAGCCTTTGTTTTACTCAAGGTTCTCCACATTTTCCCTTCCATTCTTGTCTTTTAAATGTCTTACTTCTCCTGTTGTGGATGTTACTTCTCTTCTGTAATTTAAGACTTTGGTTCAGTTGCTGTTTAGGCCCTCAGCAACATCCGAGATACTTGGAATATCCATGACATTTCTGTGGGACTGATGGACTTACAGTTGACCAAAGTCCTGGTCTGAGAGCTGGGTGCCAGGACGAGAACTGCTGGACTTCTACCCTAGTATTAGGCTTTTTATGTGGTGCAGCTGCACTGAGCTCTGCTGCTGACTTAGGGTTGCTTATATGCAGGTGTCACCAGCTTTGAATATGTAACAAGAATAAATCTTACTCCCCAGAAGTGGCCCAATGAGCAAAACTTAATGCTTGTTACAATATTGAACTTGTCCAATCAATATCCATTGGTGCTATTTATTACATACTTGGCTTATGTTGCAAACTTCCCTGAAAACTGTTTTATCGTGCTTAGCTAAGTGGTTTTGCAAGACCTATCAGAGGTTTCAAAGGACTACAATGTCTAATTATATCATATGGCTAGCCAAGAGTTTACCAGTATGGTCTTTGATCATAAATGACTACACACGCTCAAGAATCTCCTGTATGATACTTACACTCTCCTGACAATTTGCTATCTCCTGAGCCATTAATCCATGGCTGCATAAAGTAGGAATCTTGCATAATTGTGCTTTTGGCAGTTTCCAAATTACTTCGTAAAACCTAACAAAGGCAAAACAAAACAGCAGAGAGAAAGACACTTTTTCATTATGGGGTGTAATAAATGCATATTATACTGGATTTCAAAGTAGTATCAGGGTGTTTATTTCTAAAATATGGCATGCAGACAAAAAATATCTACATGAAAGCGTACTTAAAATAATAAATTGATACTATCTGTTGTAGTCACATCTTAATTTCAGTCATGGGCTTTCAACTTCTATCACACAGATTAGGAAAAATAGTGTGCTAATTGGAAAGAGAGAAAATACTTCATCATATATAACAATTAATTATATGTAACCATAACATTATTCCCCCTCTATTAAGCTTCAAAAGCAAAAGAAACATAATCTTATCCAGAATACTTCATATAATATAGTTGCATTAGATTAGGATCAAGTTTCATTTTGAATTCTTATGAAATCACAGCAAAGTGAAATTTAAAAAACACAGGTTTAGTTATTGTGAGACCAATAGAACTTAATTTCATAAACTTCAATAAAGTTTTTTCCAGTATTTGACAGAAAAAAATAAATTGGTATCAAGTTTCTTCTTATTATTGCTGAAAACACAATTACGTTTTTTTAGAAGATTTAAAAAAAACAAAAGCAAAACACATACCTAATTTTCCCACCTCTATATTTTTTCTCATGCAAATGCTAAATTAGCTTTCTCCCTGTGAATAACTGTGACATTATAAACATTATACATAATACTATACAATATTATTATGTTTTTAGAGGTGAAATATAAATGAATAAAATAAAAAAAGATTAACAGGAAGGACAGACAGGGAACAAATTTTTCCTTGTATTGTTTAAACATAGCTAATTTTTCAGTCTTTGTTTCTTTTTATATCACTTTAAATCTGAGATGTGAACACAAGGAATTAACAGATTATTTTAAAGAGTTTGCATGAATGACTTTAGAAGGTCTCAAGGAACTGCCCATAGACCCTGACTATGCTGCTTCTTCTATAGAGAGATAAATCCGGCTCAGTGTCCTGGTGGAAAGTGTTTCTCATTAGTACTACAGTCTAGCTGAAATAATGTGTTGAGATACAAGAATATGGTTTACTTACCTTTATATCTTCTCACGAGGAGTATACTCTTCAGTTTCCTTGTCTGCATTCTAGCACTGTATTTTGTAATGTTATTAAAGAATGAATTTGATAACAGATATACTCCAGCTCTAGGGTATAAACAATTTGAAATCACCAGATGTAAATAATTTGAAAGGACAGGAAAGAATGAAGTCTGTTCTTTCTCTTTCCCTTGAAAGACTCCTTTGGAAAAATTAAGCACTATAAAAATCTGATTTGGAGAAAAACTTCTTACTGCTATGTGAGCTT
>VZRS01011117.1:1462-11993 GCA_013398055.1 Ifrita kowaldi
AAGAAGGAAACAGCAAAACCTTGCACTTTTCACTGAGCAGATTTTCAGTGCTCTTCCTTTTTACATCTCTTTTAATTTTCCCTTCTTTGGAAGGAGGTAATTGGGAAATTAAAAGTGGTATTGTATACTGGCTCTCTTTCTGAACTGACTTCTTTCATTTGTCACTACTATAGGCTACTGAGTATATCAGCTTGGGAACATTCTGCAGTGACTTTCTCTCTGAATTAGCTCTGAATGATTCCAGGTTCTCTTCATCATGCCCACAATGTTCTTGATCATACTGAATTTCTACACATCAAACATTGCCAGCGTTTGCCAATCTTTTGCTGTTTGGGGCTCCTACATTTCTCATCAGAAAATTCCAGTGGAAAGTGTGGCGTACATTCTGGGCACTGTATTTATGCAATCAAAACACAGTCAGCTGGCCCTGACCAAGTTTTAAAAGAGCACCCAGAGACCCTAGAGTGTCAAAAAGCTTTATCTTCTGCAAACTGATTCACTATCAAATCAATAAAGTAATGCAAAATATTATGCATACGAGTGTATCCAAAATGATCTCTTAGGGCTGTTTTCAGCCCCACTTTTATGTGATTCCAACTTGTGTTGGCCGGTAAGCCAGTGGCACAAGGGACAAAGAGAATCCACTGGTGAGACAGTCCCTAAGACCAGAGCGTCCTCCCCAGGTTAGGGTGACTAGAGGAGGCTTCCCCCAGGATGCTTTGCTTTGGTATGTTGATGTACCCCAGTTCTGCTTCCCTGGTTGGCCGTTGGCCTCCCCACCACTTTGTTACCTTTTATGTCCCATGGCCTAGAAAGTTCTCCACTCCAACTTCCCCCCATTGGCCCTTGCCCATTGCCACGCCCCCAGAGTTTCCCCATTAGTTCCCATTCCCTAGTCCCGCCTGTGTACCGCCCCTGTGCCCTCAGATCATTGGTCCCTGATGCTCCCTCTGCTCCCGTATTTAAACCTGGACCCTCCATTGTTCTTTGTCTTCATCCCTGGAACGCTTCACGAGCAAGGCTGCAATAAACCTCCTCCTGTGGAACTCTGTACGGAGACCCTTCCTGCCTCTTTGCCATCGACCCATTTTAAGGAGCTATCCGTGTGTTTCTGCGTGTACGCATGTGTGAGTGTGTGGCTGATCCTGCCAAGCGGCTTCACTTTGGAGATGCTTTTAGGAAGGCTGTGGCACCCTGTGCTCTGGCAACGCCAAGCCACAGTGCCCAGGTAGTGACACCAACTGTCTGTGGAACTATTGAATTTGCATTTGCATCTTATAAAAAGCTAAAAAAAACCAGTTCAGTCTTTCTTTTCCATACTTTAATAACTTCCCAGTCACTTAACTCCTTATTGCATTTTAAAGGACAATCCCTATTTTAAGTATCAGAAACTGAGGGAATTCAGACTGGTCCATTCCACACTCACACGGACACACACACGTACAACTGTAAAAGGTTGCAAAAGTTTTCACATACGTGAAAAGCTATTAATAAAATTTAGAGCTCTATTTTGTGGTACAAAAATACTTTTTTTTCTATGCTTCTGTCTGACATAGTTGTGGTACATCATAAATTCCCATGCATCATGATGGCTGACAAAAGAAGTCTAGGGAACCCTGCACTTAACCATCTGTCCTTCCTTTGAACACACAAAATACTAAACAGATAATGACACTGATATTGCCTGAAGGGCAAACTCTTTGGTCAAATTGTCAGTTTTGTTACCTGTGTTGGTTGTACCAGAAGTTAAAACACTTGAAATAGCTCTAACCACATATGAGATTTTGGCCAAACAATGGAAGTAATAAAGAATTCTGATCAAGCAAATATCCTATTTTAAAGTTTCTCTCAAGACAAATTACCCATAGATGCAGAAAATCAATGTTCTGCAAATGCTGCGAAGTATTCAACAATGTAAAATAGATTTTAAAAGAACCTTTCCAGCTTGAACGTTTGTGTGTTACAAATTATGTGTTACTTTTGAGATTGCCCCTCTCTGGACCTGATACGTATGCAATGTACTGCTGCTTTTCAGTTTAGATTATTTCCTTATTCTTCAAAATTGTAACTGCCTTGAGCCTTTCTTTTATTTCCATAAAAAGAAATCTTCCCATTGCATTCAATTATGTCACAAACTGTGAATTTAAAATGGTTGCCTTTTGCAAGCTTTTTGGTAGGCAGCTGCTTTCAATAGTTTCATATATACATATATATGTGTGTGTGTGTGTGTGTGTGTGTGTGTATATAATGTATATATATACCTAATAGTGTTGTCTGTCCTTTCAAATTACTGGCAAAATGTCTAAATGAATAGTGTCACTGTGAAAAATATAGCCATCAAGTCTAGAAAAGGTTTACGTCACATAGATTCCATACATTGTGTTGTAAAGAGCACAGCAGTTTAAGCATTTTTTCCACGTCCTCAGATCTAGCCAAATAGCGATTTTATGGTCTTTATCCAAATTACATGAATGAAGGCATCTTTTACATCCATCAAGCAGCAAAATCTAGTCCATTATAGAAAAAGCTGTGTAAATGAAATAACCCCAAGAAACACTCTCCCACCTGAATCTGGTTATCTTGAGGTGTCTGTAAGTGTCACATGGTTTCAGCATAAAACCAACTACCCAATGATTTGGAGATCACCATCACAAGTCATTTATTTTTCAACCCTTAGCCATCATGTCAGAATATGCCTCCTATGCATATGCATGGTTCTAATTAATGACATCCAGAAAAGATATCTAAACACATTTTCCAGAAGAAAACACACGGTGAGAGCCTGCAGAATCATCCTGGGACTGAACCAAGCACACTTTACCGTGATGTCTTTATGCACTGCCTTAGATTCTGCGTTCAGTGAACCTGATACCTCACTGCATGACAAGGGTGGGAATGTGACTTTAGGACTGAAAGTGTTTCTAACCCTTGCTTTTGTATTTTTAATGTGTTTTCATCATCTCAAGTATTTTCAAGAAGAAAGACCCTATGGCTTTCAATGTACAACTGCTCTCCGTAACCTCTCTTATGCTGTCTTTAAAGAGGGCATTAAAGGCACCCTACACTTATTTAACAATGACATGGACCTTCTGCTACAGACAGCCATGCAGGACAGATCTCACAGGGATGTTTTTCAATATATTATCTCATTTGGGAAGTATAGTTTATGTATTTGTACTAGTTTGAAAACAAACCAGTGGGAGGCACCAAGTCAGAATAACAATTTAATAATCAAAAAAAAAAAAAATAAAGGCAGAAAACACTGGGTTAAACTGACAGTCAGGATACAATCTGACACCCTGTTAGTCAGGGTGGAGGCAGCAGTCCAATAAGGTGGTGGCTGCAGTCCTCCTGAAGTGATGAATGTGGTTCTGTCGAAGCAGTGATCCTGTAGAAAGGGTCTGCTCTTCCTCGGAAGGTCCAGTGGTGGCTATGTAGCTCCTGTCCTCTGGGAATCCAGTGGAGAGGTTGTCTGTGGTGTTCAGAATCTCAGATTATATCCAGGATGGAATGCTTGATTCCTCCTTCTGGGTGGAGCATCTCACAATGGGATGATGAGTCATGAGGCCAGGTGTTGATGGGCCCATTAACAGAAGACAGTCTGGAGGGAGGAGGCAAGGAAACACTGCCCTGCCTGGTTTCAACAGTTCATGAGGATGGGAATAGAACACACTGCAACCCAGGACAGTAAACTTAGCATTCCAACGTGATACTAATTGTTTCAGGAAGCTCAAAAGGATAGTTATCTATGGTTTCCAGGTGTATTTCCAGACTTCAGACACTAGCTAGGTTTTCGAGTCTAATTTAACCAACTCTGTAATTCTATTTAGTCCTAGCTCAGACACTTTGTGTTCCTTCCTCTCACCTTGTGGCAGTGCAGCAATTCCGTTGCTGAAGTTCTTCATCCAGAAAGGGCTGGATGGTGATTTCCTGTAATGCTTATTCTGGCACAAACAAGACTTTGGTGTCAAATGGTGCAAACTTTACCCTGTGTTCTAACAGATTTTCTGCTTCTGTAAATGACCTCATGATATGTTTTCTGTAAGTTCTATCCATCACATTTGTACTTGAGTTTTGAATTAAATATCAGTATAAATGACTCTAATTTTGTACAAAGCCAAGCAGAAATGAGGAACGCAGACTTTTTCAAGGTTTTTTGGGGAAGGTGCAAAAATATTTTTCAGGTAAAAATACAGTAGCAGTAGCTGTGACAAGTGAAGGACAATCTCAAGCAAAAAGATGTCAATCTACCCAGGTAAATTCCTGCTTTTTCATTAGAGATGTATTTTGTAGAGCATTATTAAAGTTCTCTTCCCTAATACACCCACACAGTCTTTATATTATGAAAATTTATTAACTTTGTTAATAAATATATTAGTTCACATTAGCTGCAGTAATGTAATGAGTTAGTCAAATTTTACAGGAGACTTTTGTATTGTTCATGCTTAAGCAAAACAAATTATAAGGCAGCCTGGCCCTAGAAATAAGAACTTTGCTTCTTGGAAGCTTAGAGCTGTCCATGAAGGGCAAAGGATACTCAACTGAGGTAACATCAGCATCCTAGCCCCTCTAATATCCTGCCAGAAGGATCTGGCATCATAGATGCATCACTACTTCAAGACTGATCCCAGGGACATCTGGATAAATAGACAAGCTGCAAGAACAGTGCAAAAGTACCATTGCTTTGCAAATTTTACTGTGGTTAGTAATGAGCAATGTGGGTGCTAGGGCTTAGTCAAATCACGTTGTATCTGAACATTTGAAGTAAGAACCCTGTGTAAAATCACATTTGGGGCACCCCCGTATGAATAGGATACCTCATGTGCATGAGGCAAGACTTGCTTTTGTAATTCTATACTTTTCATCCTACAATGTCTTCTTGTTTGGCATGGCCAGTTGCAAATCCGCAGCCCAGCACCACATGTGACATTCGTGTGTATGAACACAGATTCTACATTTCATGAGAGAAATAGGATCCAACATTATTCTAATTTTCTAAATTACTGAGGTAGACTGACAACTTTTCTGTGCAGATATGTTAGATACAGAGCAGTTAGTGAAAAGACATTGTCTATGGTAAAAAAAAAAATCTGCTTTGCTATAATTAGTCTTTTTTGTTATTAATTCATTACTAAATGTTTTTCCTTTATCCTGCTTGTAGAAAGTGGAGAAAGGCTATTGCCCACATTTTACTGATGGAGGATGAAAGCACAAAGAAAGCAACCTCCCAAGAGTGAAAAACAGGAAGATTGGAGCAATTCAAGAATTGTGTTTCTGCAGGTTCAATACCCAGGCAAAACATCCTAATGCATGAGTTTGTTTGAACAGTCACACAATTCAAAATCTCCAGAATAAGTGTTCTCAAGTAAGTTAACTGTGGGAAGAAGTATCTAGAGAAGTTCGTCTTCAGACTTTTCACAGAAATTTTTGAAAACAGCCTTAAGCAAATAATGGATATTCTGCTAACATCAGGACTACAGAAAGAGAGAGGTTGGTAATACTGGCATTTTTGCAAATGTTCTATATACTCAAGAAGCCAACTAGTTACTTCTGGGAGCTGCATATATTGTACAAGGCACAAACAAATGGGAATCTGAAAGCAAGCAGCTGTACAGGTACATGTAAAATGAGCAGATGGTAAAATGTTTGAATACAGTGTTGACGACAAAGTGCAAACTGGTGTTTTGCCTGGTGGTGACAGACAAAAAAAGTAATGAGACCAACTGAATAATCCGTCCTCCCCTTCCAATTGCTCCCACCTCAGCCCCTGCTCCTATAAGGGGTAAAAAAAAAACCAAACAAAACCAAAAACCATCAGCAACAACAAATAGCCCCCCAACCCCCCAACAGTGACTCTTTAGCTTTATTCTCCTCTGTCCCAAATCATTCCGTTCCCCACCATTAACACAGAGCTACAAAGCATCATTGCTTCTACAGCTGAAGGGCCCTTTACAGAAGAGAGAGGAAATTGATCTATGCTCAAAGGATTATCATTTCTGTGTTGTATGTCTCTTAGATGAGATATGAAGAGTTGTGCAAGTGCATTTTCTAAAATTCTCCTTTTGTTAGTTTATCTCACCCCCCAAAGCAAATTCTATAGATCTCAGATAATCATCTTAACAAGGCCCTGCTCTGTGTATCCTGTACTAATATGGGATAAGGGGCTTCACTGATAGAATGTGAAATGTTTACCTCTGCAAGCATACATTACATCTCACAGAGGAATTGGGGCAGGGGGGCAGGAGGAACAGACGTCTCCATGAAATGATTTGGACTGAAGCAGCTCTGCAAATGAAGCAAATGGTGAACTGCAGAATTCATACCTTTTCAACGGATCACTGAAAATCCCTGTATAAATAGCTCCGATATTCAAGTTCCCATTGAAAGTAATAGTTGAACAAATTCTAAACAAATACGAGGCTGCAGAGCTGGAACGTGCTATCAGCTTTGTTTATTTTTTCCAGCAAATGCAGGCAGTCTTTCTGCCAATTTACACTTAACAGTGGTAAGAATCTGGACTGCAGAAAAGAAGCTGTCCTGTTCTTCAATGGACTGCTTATTAATGCTGTGAAAAGAAAATAAACTGAACAGCCAGAATTCCCTGCTGCAGCTTATGCTACTATATAAGAGTAGCATGAAAGATCTGACTTGGAAAACAAATAAATGAATAAACGTAAAGGCTTGGAATCAGTCCTCAAAACATAAAGAAGTGAATTTTTCTCTCCTTAGAGTTTTTGATACAAGACAATAGCAAAAGCTAATGTCCTGCCAGGTATTCACCATAGGGCTCTCCCTTTACAGAAATTTAAGAAGGAACTTAATTTTGAATTTATAGGATCATTTCCCTTATCTTCTTTACATGCTCCTTTCATTATACTCTTGCTTGTTCATGTCATTCTCTGTTTCATTACTTTGTACTGTTATCCCCTGCCAGAAGTGCCACAGTGGAACTGTATCACTGTTGTTCATCATTACATTAGCACAAGATGTGTTTAACTTTCCCTTCATGCTTTTTTCTTTCCCTCCTTGTCAAGGCAGAGCCAGACGCAGTAATAAAGGGATCCATACGATAACTCACATTGCTTTGTCTACTTGCCATATTATCAATTAATCAATGTAAGTGATTAAAACATGGCTAAAGACAAAGGAGGAAAAAGCAATATTGCAACAGCAATTATTTAATGTCCTTGATATAAAATACTGTATCTTTTGCAACATTAAAATATTTCAAAGGTCATGCAACTAAACCAAATGCTTGTATATTTGTATATTTAAACAGAAAACTAAGAATTTATGTGGTGGACCGCTTGCAGGTTTGAGACTGAATTGAAAGGGAAAGAATTGAAGTAAATCTGTTGAGAAAAAGCAGAAAATCCTTCCTGAGGATTTTGTTTTTCCTTTTTGGTCTAAAAACATTCTAATGTGAATTTGAAATAATTTTCATTATTTCATTGAAATAATTAGAAATAATTTTCATTTCCAAAGAACTCTGAGTTGTCTATGCCAATCAGGTTCATAAATAAAACTGTGGGGTTTGCAGCACTTATGCTTCATGTTAAAAATAGTTTTTAAAAGAAACAGGAAAAAAATTATGGATAAATTGTTGTGGACTGTTGCGGTGCACCTTAACCAGCTAGGAATCCGCCTCCTGTCCCTCCAAGTCTCGTCACCCAATGGGCGGATGAGTCCGCCCAGAGGGACGGTCTGTAGGCAGATCCTTAATTGGAAAGCTTTGCCCCCCGTGTTAATACCAGCCCCTTTTTCTAGAAAGTTCTGTTCAATTTGACATATGATTGGCTTGTTCAGGTTATACCCTCCCTCGCAGCTCTGCAATTGGTTGTCAGTTATCGAGTTCCTCCCCTTTGATCCTTCCCTATTGGGCCCTGTTGTAAGCTCCTCCCCTTTTCCTTTCCTTAAAACCCTGTGTTCGTTTCCCTGTCCCTCGGATCATCTCCTTCCCCCGGATTGGACAATAAACGCTCTGGTCTATAACGGAGATCCCCTTCTCTCAGTCCTTTATCTCCGCCTGTTGCTACATAGTAACAGACTGCAGCCACGACCCTTTGTTGGCTAAGGGCAAAAGGCTCCCACTGAACCTGACACTGGGCTTGATCCAGCCACTCGATCGCCACACAGTGTCGCGTGCCAGGGCCATCGGGCAGCCAAGCGGTCAGCGCGACAGGTTGGTGCCCAACGTGGGGGCTCTCTGGACAACTGATCAGAGAGCATTAAGGAAGGTGATCGAGTCGGCTGGTTCCCAGCCATCTTTCGGATCTACAAAGACTTCAGACGTTGGGATTTCCACCACCCCGGTGGTAGCACGCCGCTTTTTGCGTGGTGGTGCTCCTGGGGAATTGAGCCGGCAACCCTCATCACCCCAGTGAGGATCGGCTCGCGTTCGAGGCGGAGGACCTGACCCAAGGATTTCTGTTTCCCGGACCAGTTGTTGTTGTTCGGTGGGTATCCCACAAATTCTTTCTCTCTTTCTCTTCTTTCTAACGGGGTGCTCCCTGGTTCCGGGACCCTTTTCGTTTTGTTTTTCGTTTTTCCTTGGGGCAGGGTGGATTAAGGCTGTGTGGTTTTTTATTCCATCTTAAAATTCGTTCACATTAATGGGGTTCAAATTTTCCGCACCCCTGAGAGAAGTTAGTTTTCCAAGTTGAAATCCCCTTTTTAAAGATAAGTTTCCTTTCTTAAAGTTTTTATTACTGCAGTAACTTTTCGTTTAACCGTTTAGAAAACCAACANCCCCTAAGTTGCTTTTCCCTTATCCCTCTTTCCTGGTTCATAAATCCAAAGTTAAAATTCCCCAAAAGATAGACCAGAGGCAAATTCTCCCTCTTTTTCCTTTCCACAAAATGGCCATCACCATGTGGCGTGCCAGATTCTTTCTTCTTCTCCTGCTCTTTCCTTTTCCCCTCGCAAAATGGCGGCAACGACCCTCAACATCAAAATGGCGCCAACGGCATGGCACTCCATCCCCCACCTTCTTCTCCCCATAATCCTTTGTCTCCCGCCTTAAATCTTGCTCCTGCCCCTTTCCTGAAACACTGCCCATTCTCTACCTACTCATTTTCCTAATCCCTCCCATGGAGCAGTCATTGAGACAGTGAGTCTAACCCTTTCTTTCCTTAGCCACTCCCCTCTCCTAACCCCACCCCTCTACCCTAAGCCCCGCCCTCAGGGCGGAGGCTCCTGGTTCCCACGCCCTCTCTTCCGGTTCCCACAGGGTTAGGACTGGAAGGGAAGCCATTTTAGAAGTTATTAATGTCTCTGATTTTATCCCTAGTCGGGAAAGAGTAGCCCCCACACATTCCATCTCGTGCTGCTCAAAGCTTTAGTAAGCAGCCTTTGATTTAAACACAAAGACTGTTTGCTAAAAGAACTGCGAAGAAGGAACTAAAGAGTACACTGCGATTGTTACGCAAACTATCAACACAGCGGCGTACTCCGTGAGGATGGGTACAAAGACCAGCACTAATGACCAGCATTCCCGAATGGAGAACCTTCTAATCAAAGACATTATATTTATTCCCGTATTTGTGTTTATGTTATCCCTTGTCTTTGTTCTTCCTAAAAAATCTTTGTTATTCAACTTTTACATTATTTTAGTAAAAACAGGAGATGTATAGGAGAGTCAGCCATGGTAACAGTTGTCAGAATTAGATCTTTCTTTGCTTTCCACATGATACGAATACAGTTATCAAAAGAAGGGAAGTAAAGAACAATCCTCAGGTACAGTGGTCTGAAACCTGCCCCCTCTTCCAAAATGCGCTGTTATGTTCAATTGTTTATTGGTTGGTTGTGTTTGTATTCTCCCCTTAAGAAATTTTATGTATTTAGTACTGTTTAGTCGCTCCTTTTGTAATGCCATGCTAGTATTCTAAGCCATGTTGTGTGCCATTTTGCATTTAGTCTTTCAGTTTGTTGAAAGCTTGTTTGGTAGGTTAAAATACTCCTAATTTGCTTCTCTTAATTTGCTTCATTAAGTTGTTTGTTTTCACATATTTTATGTAGTCATTGAAAGGCACGAAACAATTTGGACTCTTAGATCTATTGTGTTACTCTTACAAAATCGTAGTGTTTGCATCTATTTTCGAGATCGATTCATTTTTTCGTAGCATTTTAATTGGTAACAGATAAAGATGTAAAAAATGAAAGAATAACCTAAGTTATGTTTAAAGTTATGTTAGAATTGTCTGTAAATTTGAGTTTGCTTAAGTTGTGCTATGCCTTTAGTGCTCACTTCATTTTTACTAAGTTTGTTATTCCTTATTGAGCTACTTCTAACAATGTTGTTGTTTTGAGTGATTTTTATAATTTGTATAGCCGTTCTAATTTTATCTTGCCTTAAACATTTTTTATTTAGTTCTGTAAACAAGAGTAAATTTTCCAGTGAAGAAATGTGACTGAGTTTACTTGTTGCAGAGCCAAATGCGGACATAACCCGATCCTAAATTTATTTTACCTGTTAATCTACTTTATCTTATGTAATTAATTCGACTCCATTCCGTTTCAATACTTACCATGT
>VZRS01011118.1:0-13382 GCA_013398055.1 Ifrita kowaldi
GGCTAAAGTGCACCGCAACATAAAGTAACAGTGCCAGTAAATATAAATAAGAACTTTGAAAATTTAAGAATAACCATTTGTAAATCTAAGCTTGTTCTTGATATTCTTCTTAAGGGTAAAAATTGCTTTTTAGAAAATCTAGACTTTTAAAAACTGATAGTAACATCTGTATCACTAATAAAGATCAGGTCATGTATGTAACATGGGATATGGAGAAAATGTATCACTTGCCCCAATCCCAAAAAAAAGAAAAGAAAAAAAGCCTTAATACCCAGAGGTGCACTTCTGCTTCTTATACAGGAAGAAGTTGCAGATACTCAAATTTTACTTTTTAATACTTGTGATCACTGCCATAAAACATATTTTGAGTGATTTTAGATGTAAGGACGTTAAATTTTTTTAATTCATGAAGGTGAATTTTATATGATACCTGTTTAGTATGACAGGTGAGAGGAATGGGATGGCAGGCTAGACAGCAAGGCTAACAGTGCTCTCTCCTTGTCTTGTCTCCCTTCCCTAAGTGTCTCAGACTTGTGCAAACCTGATCTGTGAAATGTACAAGATCATGCCATTTAGAAAGAATCCAGGATGTTATTTGAATGTATATTTCTGAGAAATGTGTTGTAACAACTACAGGTTCCTTTGCCAAATCATGCTTGCCTCTCAGTGGAATGAAATACCTTGTTACTCCCAACATGATGTTGTATCTCCTTTGAGGCCTAGGTTCAAAAGTAAGAATGATTGACCCATTTATTGTGTTATTTCCCTTCAGATTGTCTCCCATTCTATTTTTGCCTCTACGTCTACCATAGAAAATATGTTAAATAGACGGGTTCTTTTGTCGTATATGCAGATACAGGAAACGCAGGAACAATTTAACAGGAAAAGCGTCACTTAAATTTCCTCCTCTGTATTAGTTTCAGACAGCATCCTGTATTGTGGGACCCCCTNAAATTCTTCACCTTGTGACACCACTACAAACTATTCTATCATCTGGTTCAAACCTTTCTAGATTCAAACTCTTCCCAGAGTGTTGGCAATTTTTTCCATGGACAGAGGTCAAAATAAGTGCCATCCAGGGGGGATAAATCCTTTAAAACAGGCAGGACAATATCTCCTGCACTTTGGGTACCAGCACTGTATGCTGGTTGCATTATGCCCTTTACAACTTAGAAGCTGCTGCAGTTTTTTGATGTTCTCTGTATGTAATTTGTGAGGTGCTTTGGGATGAAAAGGGCCATATAAATGTAGGGTATTATTACAGTGTACTTTGCTTGACTGGAGAAGCTTCATCAGGAAGATTGTTTTATTGGGTTATCTCCTAGGTAACTGTGATTCACTGTAATGATAGTGACTAGCAGTCTTTAAATTGGACAGTAGTGGCACAACTACTATCTAATGGGAATAAAATTACATAGCACCAAGTTAGGTAATGTTGATTAACCATGTACTAAATGGATGTAAAATTATAAGCTCTGGCTTCTTAATACACACACATTTGCAATTCAATATTAAAAGCCATATTTTCCAAGATTCTCCAGAGGTTTTGGTAACTGCAAGAAGTTACTGCACTATCATACTTAAACCTCTGCATTTCAACTTTGTTTAAAATATTTCAGTCATTGTACAATTTCTAAGTTAAAAGTCACAGAAAAATGCTTTGCTATACATATTTTATATATACAGTTGTAGCAATTGCATGGCAATTAAGACCTCAATTCAGCAAAGCTAATAAGAAAAAAACTCACTTTTCTTGTTATTTCTGGAGGACAGTTCACACATTTGAAGTTCATATTTGCATATTATGATAAGAAACCTTTGGATAATCAGATGAGATATTCCCCCTCCCACTGAACCACTACACCAACACATATTTCTTCTTTCTCTCACTTGCACATAACACTCCCTCTTTATAATTACTCTAACAACTCATTTTAAATGGCCTTAGCAGTACAGCTAATCTATCTTTGCTGAGTTCCACACAGGATGCTTAAGAAACAGGTCACTAAAAACAGACAACAGATTGTACTATGTGTTCTCTGGGATACCAGAGCAAAGCCAAACAACTTGTCCCTTATCACTATCACCTGTCCTTATCAGCATCAGGGAACAAAAGCCTCTTACTTCCTTTCAGACTTCAGCAACAGGTCCACGTTCTGGTAACTGCTTGATTTTTTTTCTATTGCTGCAGAAAAATAAATATATTCATGCAGTAGAAGTCATTATCCACTTGGTACAATGGAAAAAGGTCCCTGTATGATAGTGAAGAAGCTGAGAGACATGTTGATAAATGTAGGTTGTTGCCACAAATGCAGCCATACTATAAGGATACACTTGCAGATGAAAGAAATAAAACATCCAAAGAGATTTCTAACAATTGTGTGACAGCATCCTTGGAAGCTTCTCATGCAGTAGTGAAAGACTCTCTTGATCCTTCTCTACGTCACAAGTGCTATACAGATCTTGAAAAATGCATTACAAGTGCTCTTCTGGAGTACCTATTAATTCTCATAGTTACTCAACTGGGAAATAAAAATTGCCATAGATTTAGATAAAAAGGTTGGATCTTAAATTGGTGCTGGAGAGGTTTAAATAAATAAGGTGTCTAGTTATTTATCTACCAGTATGCCATCTGGATTATCAGAATTTAATATTTCTGACATATTAAGACATAGGAAGAAGAAAGAAAAGTGGTTTACAATGAGATACCTATATTACAGTTCAACTGCACAAATTTAAAGGTTTAAATCTAAGCCTGAGCTGGTGGAATTCTGTGTCTTTATAGCAGATGAAGAGAAAAGAGAATAAGCACTTAGAGGTACAATAAATTTAATCATAAGATCTTAGAAGTTGATGCAGATGCACTTCACTTGGCATCTTTGGCAGGGACAAACCCCAGTACTTACGTGACCATATTCTGACTCTTCTGTGGTGTCTAACATATCAATAATCCTTGTGTCTCTGCTACAGTATGGATCTCCCTCCCCTTTTTCCACTGAAACACCAGAGCAAAGGTCCTCTCTAGCACATCATCCCTCCAACATTATTGTGCTGCCCCCAGGCTTATCTCTAGCCAGGCTTGTTTTATCCCATTTCCCTTTCAAATCTAGCTCAAAGCTCTTTCAATGAGTTCTGCTAACTCCTGTGCAAAGATCGTTTTCCCACTTTGAGACAGGTACACCCCATCTGTCACCATCTGGCCTGGTGTTGCGTAAACTGACCCATGACCAACACCCCCCTCCCCCAAATTCTGTCATTGACATCAGACTCTGAGACAAGTGGTTATCTGCTGACTCTTCCTGATACTTCTCTCATCACCTCCTGCAATTGGAGGGTGGAGGGGAACACTACTGTGCTCCTGATCCCTTAGCCAGTCATCTCAAAATTTCTCTGGATTGTCCTCAGGCTTCTTGTAACTTCATTGCTGCCTACTTGAAATAATGGACAGTGATCTGAGGGCTGTACCCAGGTAGGAAGCCTTCTCTTCACTTCTTCAATACAAGCCCTGGGCAGCCAGCAGACTTCACTAAGAAGAGCGTTCAGGCTACATATGGGGCCATCTGTTCCCCTCGGAAGACAGTCTCCTGTGAGAGTGACAAAACTTTTTGTTTTATAAAAGAAGTTTTGATGCAGGGCATAGGCTGATTTAACCTTGGAGATACTTCCAAACTTGATGAACCATTGTACTCACCATTGTCTGGTTCCACTTGCAGACCCTCGTATCTGCTATGCCAGGGCACCTGGGAAGGATGGGCAGTCACAGGGGAGATGTGTCTGCTGCACCAGGAAGGAATTTGTTGCCATTGCCTCCTATGCCCTGACTCACCATCCAAGTGAACAGAGGATAGCGAATACTCTGTGTCATGCACTCTGTCTGTTGGGCCTGCCACAGGGAAAGTAGGGTGTGATTCTAGTATAGAAATGATAGGAAGTAGGGAATAAAATCTTTCATTGCTCTATGGAAGTTCACAGCTCTTGTTTTCCCTGTTAAATTGCCTTTATCTTGTCCAGAAGTCCTTTTGCTTTCCTTCTGTTTTCTCCTCAAGCACAGGAGACAGGCTGACTGAATAGCTGTGTGGGTATTTGAATGTCAGTTGTGGTCAACTCACCAAACTTAGTCATACTTTCTAAGAAACCTAATAAAGGAACTGTGACTGCATAAACTTTTTTTTCCCTTTGACAAACTTTATGTGAAAATTAAGGTATAACTCATCAAAACAGAATACTAAGTATAGCTATTGACAAGGGCCTCTGTCAGTACAGTTTGACAGGTCTTGACAGGTAATAGCAAAACTTTGACAATATGTAATAGCTGGGAATCCGGCCCTTCATATCCTTCTCTCAAGAAACCTGCATTGTGATTTCTTTAGTTTATAACTGAGAAACAGTGGAAGTGGTTTTACTTGCAAGAAGAACAGATTAATTGAAGGCTCAACCAATAACAGATGTAGCATGAAATCAGAATGTTTCACCAAATTACTGCTCCTCTGCTATCATTAACTGTATAAAGAAGCAGGCACTTACCTATTGCAAACCTTATGTATTTTCAGGGGAAAATTGAAGCTATGCTCAAGGCTCTACTTTCTGTCTGAGATTAATGCAACAAAAGTATTTCTGAAGCTGCATCATGTTTTTCCAAACTAAGATTAAAAAAAGCCTCAAGTTTTTTTGAATCTGGGGTAGTTTTCAAATGTGTTTGATCTGATTTAATTTATTTTATAGTAATGAACAAGGACAAACATATTTATGGTGTTGCTGTTCTGATTGAAATTGTAACTCACTAGCAGATACACTTTTGTTATTGCACTAATATTTGAATTATTATTTTATTCAGTTATAGATCAGATTTCAGAAGGTGCTAGCTTTCTATTTCTCTATTATTCTATTGAAGATACCACAAAATAAATATCAAATTAAATAAATCTGTAATGCTTTGCATAAGGTTTATACCTAGGTGTTTTTCAAACTGACGAAACAGTTACAGCTGAAGACAAAAATAAACAATTTCCAAATAGTACTTATGTTTTATTTTTATCATACTTAATTTATGCAACCCCCAAAGGTTCAAAGTCTTTGCTAAGTATCCTTGTGATACTTTACTAGAATAAGTAAAGGGTGCAACACATCCTGTAACAGCATAGCATCATAGAATCCAGGTTGGTGAAGACCTCCAAGATCATTGGGTCCAACCTTTGAACACCACCATGTCGACTGAACCATAGCACTAAGGGCCATGTCCAGGCATTTCTTGAACACTTTCAGGGATGGTTACTCCATTACCTCCCTGGGTAGTCCCTTCCAATGCTGAACGACTCCTTCAGTTACAAAATTCCTCCTGTTGTCCAACCTGAACCTTTAACAGATGTAGTAAAACTACTTCACAGTGGTAGTAAACTAACATTAGAGTATGTGTACGTAAAAGCCAAAAGAGATGAACAAATTGTTATGGATTTTGTTAGCAGTCTGTGCAGAAGAATAGTGTTGAATAAGAGATATGCTCTTTTTCCTGAAGCAGTGACTCCACACATGCCAGAATGCAGTGTCTCAGTTAAGAGTTGCTGCTTTATGGCATCAGAAGCATAGAAGACAGAGGCGAGGACACTTTTCTACCAAACACGTATCGTGTAGAACTATGTCAAAAGACAATAGCCTGTGAGTTGTTTGATACCTGATGATTACTTTTGGTATATAATGCACCTACTGCAACATTAGTAATGAACAATTAACCAGTTAGATGTTCTTTTCTTTAGTGGGAGATAGAACCTTGGTGGTGGTGGCTCTTTCTCTCTATTTAAAGGAAAGCTGCTGTCTTTCAGAGTGTGGATACGACAGGCCTAGGAATCAAATTCCACCACTGTCTAGGCAGATATGGGAAATGCATTACACGCATTATCAGAGTATGTATATTTGGCAAGACAATGAAGTCATCCTTCACCTCATCCTGTTTTTGAACCAAGCTTTTCATATCTACAGTGGTTTCCCTTCAGTAAGCTAATATCTTAAGTATTCCCTAAAAATCCTGTGCAGGAAAAGATTAACTGTATCTGAAATTATCAGCAAAATAAGACTGTAACAGTTTATGTTGAGTTTTTCTGAGTGATGAGGAAGTCTGTATGTCACCTCATGCTGCAGTATAGACCTGTGTTAGCCTAAGCAGTCAACTGGCAAGATATTGGCACATCTGCTCATTTTGACAGACTTTGTAGCTGGGTTATCAGGAGTGAGAAGTCAGGATTAAAAAGGTGTAGATCTTCTTAATAATACATCTGCTCAACTAAGATAGGTTGGATAAGTAAATCATGTGAACAAGACTATGGCTGGTTCCACAAATAAAGGAAAAGAGAAAAAAGAACAAGATTCTAAATAACTCGTAATGTTGTTCTTAAGCTTTCCTTAAAGCTATTTGGTGCAAGCCTATAAACTAAAATGAAAGCTGACTGTTATTTGCAAGAATAAACACAAGTTGCAGCCGTGTGACCTCGTCAGCTGTTGTCCATCGGCCATTTTGAGGATTTTTACTAAACACACATCAGGAATACAAAAAAAGAAAGGAAAGGGAAAAAAAATAATAAAAAAGGGAAAAGCCTTTCTAAATAATATAGACAAATGTATAATTTCTACAATTGTTATAACAGTCTTACAGTATTGATCTCTGGAGCCACCATTGGGATTTTTTCATTCTATTGAATAAAACGGGATGTGCAGCAGGATTTTGTAACTGTAGTTCTAGATTACTTCAGTCTAACAATGACTGATACTCTCTGTAATGCAGTTCAATATTTTGCTGTTATCTTCTCATATTTCTTAATTCTGATTAAAGTGCAACTCTACATACTGAAACTGATGTCTAAGAATTTTGATTACTTTTAGACATACGTAACTTCTCAATTTACAGTGTCCACATACTTGTTGCTGCAACTACTATTTGAAAACAGAGCTCTTCATTTGCCAGTGTAATAGATTCTGTGCAATTCAAGGGAAGGTGACAGAACAGAGGTTTCTTTTACTGATCAAAACTTAACTGTCTTATGCTTTTAGTAATCCCTTTAGATATGAGTTATTCAGCAAAAATTATTAATGGAAAACAACATCAGCGGAGTGAAACATTTAAAAAGAAAGGTTAATTTCGCAACTCATGTGAATCAGCTATCATTTTAATTTATTCTGTAATAATGTGCAATGAAGATTGCATTTTGCAATTGCTCTTCTTGATACTGTATAGATTATAATGGTGTATCTGACAATAGTTTTATAAGCAAAGCATTCAACACCTGACCTATTTTGGCTTATTTTACAGAATAAACTTGAAAGAGGTTGAAATAGCATAAGGTGTGGGAAGAAAAAAAAGCTGTTTGTTTCTTGGATTTTTTACCATTTATCAGTAACTGTTTTGTAAGACTGTGTCCATCTACAATTCTACCATAATATATGTATATGTACCGTCTGTCCAAATTTAGCAGGAACATCTTTAGTTTAATATAGTGTCTCAAGGGGACAACACAATTTTAAAAAATAATTAGGATTTAATGGTAGAGATAGGTCAGGTTTTGCCTCTGTTTGAATGAACTTAACACTTTTTCCTTTCATCTGTTATCTGATGCGTGAACTCTCCAATGGCATGAATTATCCAAATTGTCAGAAAGAAAGAAAGACAGACAGACAGAAAGAAAGAAACAAACAGAATCCATTCTTTGCACCTTTAGAATTCAAATCTTGTTTTACAGTCAATTTTGATGTGAAATTAGTCTAGTCTAGCTCATTATGCTACCAGCTGGAAGACCCTATTTTGTCAGTGAAGCATAGAAAATTGAGGTTGATGCAGTGAAGAATTGAGCTTAATATCCAGAAAATGTTCCCCTTCTGCATTGTTCTGTACTGCCTGGTGCAGAATTCATGTTGACTATGCAAGTAGTTGTTAACCTGTCATCTTAGTAGTACATGAGAAGCTATTAATCTGCCCTTCTTGTAGCAGGATGGGTAATATTTTAATTCAGATACTGTAGTGGTGCAAACATGGAAGAAATAACCATCTTTCTATATAAAACTGGGATTCACATTAAAAACAGGAAAAAAATGGAAGAAGTGAAATTTCTCACCACTGAATCTGCCTGTTAAAATATTCCTTACTTACTTTGCATTTGGATTTGGGGTTATAGGATGGCTATCTCAGCAATCCTGTGAAGATGCCATCTATGTTGGTCTAGGAATTAGCCAAAGACAAAATTCCTCAGCTCTGCCTCACTTGCTCCACAGAGCAAGAGATGTTAGTTATTGCAGATGCATTACAAATGGAGATGATAACTGACCTATTCTGGAAAATATAGGTGAATACAGTAGTATACTTGTAATAATCCTGTTTAGTTAGCATCATAAACCTGATGTCCACTTCAGACAGTGGTGAAAACATGCAAAATTAAAAGGTGATCCTTGGTTACTTTTACCTGTTCTTATTACTCAAAAATATCTCTTCAATTCAAGGCAGTTAGCTTGGACACCAAATATGCTTTGTCATGGAGCTGCATCAGGGGTTTTGGCTATGGTAATTACGCTTCTTCATAGTAGCATGCATGGCATTATGTTTTGGGTATAAACAGTAATATAAACAGTGCCAATGATACAGTAATGTTTTAGTTATTGCTTAACAGTGCATTGTGGTGGTTCATCCCCCCTGATGAACCACCATCACCATCAGGTGATCTTTAGGACACCCTATAATCTCAATATCAGGAACACTGTCCACACCAGGAACTTCTGGAACTTCATTTTGCATCTCCAATCTCCAAAAAAAAAAAAAATTATTCTAATCCGATATTTCTTTATATGTTTCATTAATGTAGTAAGTGACTGAGTGGACCTTGTAGCTGAAAAAAAGGTGTAGCTCATATTTCACAAATTTATATGAAACCTGTTTTTGACAATATCTTTAATGATGATGTTTTGAGACGTAAACATATTTATTTGTGATAAATATCAAGGCCTTCTCCGTTTCTCATGCTGCACCCATAGTGAGGCAGCAAGAAGTTGGGCCTGACCAGGAAGCTGGGAGGATACATATCTGGGACAGCTGACCCCAACAAACCCAGTTCAGTTGAAACAAAATCTGTACCATATCTTAGTTACCACTTGCATTTAATCACACACACACACAATATTCTGAGTTGGAAAGAACCCAAAAGGATCAAGTCCATCTCTTAAATTAATGATGCCACACTCACATACTCAGCAGTAAAATCTAGCAGGGAAGAGGAGGAAGTAAAGGACATTTGGAACTTATTACACCTGGCTTCTGAAGAACCTGTTACATATGAAGTAGCTCTGCCTTTCCTGGAGATGGCTAAACACATGACAGCTGATGGGAAGTAGTGAATTATCCTTTCTTTGCTTAGCTGTCATATGCACCTTTAGCTTTACCTCTTAAAATGGCTTTACCGCAACACATAAGGTGTTTCACCCTTGTTATTCTCTTCCATGTCCCAGATTAGGGAATGAGCAAAAAGCTGTGTGTTGATTAGCTGCCTACCAGGGTTAAATCACAACACTCTCCAAAAAAGAGGTAATGAAGTCCTTAATGTTTCAAGTTCTTAAATGTGTGAGAAGAAAATAGCATGTGGAATTAATTGCTTTACTATCACAAAATATAAGACAAACTCATCTACAGCACACCAGCTTTTGAGTGCTACAGTTTTGAAAGAAATTAAATGTATAACAGTTAGTGGGAAAAGTATGTCTTCAACAGTAGGAATTAATTTAAATAATCACTATGAACCATACCATTTAAAACTGTGGTGTTTAAATGGTAATGAAATAGTGATAATTTTGAATTATTGCTGAGTGCTAAAACCAGAGTCACAATAATAACGATTTTAACACTTAATTGTGAGATTTTTATGTGGAAAAGTAGCGAATTTTCAACTACTTAGTCACTGAAAAGCATGAAAAAAGTTATAATAATGTTCTTGTATTAATGCTTTAGACAGGCCACTGACTGGTATACATGGGAAATCCATTTTGGATTACAAAACCATTGTCATAAAACTCCTGTGTTTATCAACTCCAGTTGCAAGCACCTATTAATATTATCATAACATAGTGAAACAGCATTTCTGGTACTCTTGGTTGAAATGGCAAGTCCAGACTTTATGAAGTACATGTTATCAAAATCCATTAATTCACGATGATACACTACATTAGCTCTGAAACAAGTAGTTACGGGCACTTTTTTCTGCTGGTCTTTGATAAAAGATTTTAATGGCTGAGCCATTAAACCAAGGTGTAATAATATCTCGGGGCATACCAAAACTACTGTTCCTTTTTCTTTCTTGTAATTGGAATTACACTGTGGAGGTAGACTTCTAGTATTCAAAGCAGGGATTGTGGTTTCATCAGGTCTTCACATAATCCCACTACTTCTAAGAGATACATCCCCTCACAACAATTACACCCATAGTACATATTAGGAACAGCCTAACTGATTTCAGTATTTGCTAAATAGACCTCACTGGGAGATTGGAATGACACTTTCAGTGTTTCAGTAATTTCTTAAACTGCAGAGCAGAAGAGTGTATGCACTCACCCACAATATCAGGCTGTAGTCATTAACATTTTTAAACCCTTTGAAGCTACAAAGTTTTAAGGATGGATAAGGAATATTCTTATTACTTGAAACTTTTTTAACACTTGTAATTTACTTATTGATTTAAATATATACACCGGGCCTGTCTTTCACTGTACTTTTACATCTGAGTAGATGGAATAATCTTGTTTCACTGAACCTAGTTGTTTTTAAATTATGCACATTTCCTTTGAGTTGAGAGCTTCTGCACCTTATTTATTCTACTTTTATATAAAATAAATACTGTAATAACAACATCTAAATTAAGTACTGGGATAACATATCCTTCACAGAGCCTATAATATAAAATTCACCACAACATGCTTCTTTCAAGCATAAAATTCATATAAATCAATGCCAATAATGTAACCTTTGATGTCAGGTGTAACACTAGCAATGTGTACAAAATTGATATTAAATATTATGTTTAATGTTTTGAGGTATCCAGTATAATAAAAAGTTACCTTAGGGAAGGAAATAAATCCATGGTTTGCGATCACATTGAACTCTAAGCCAGGTTAAAGTCTGCGCTAACAAATTAGAGAAAAGTAATTACAGGAAAGTTTGATTAGATCTCATTTAACACCATGTACAGTCTGGTGTTACATTTATGAAAAATGACTGTTTGGTCTTTCAGACTACCTGTTACTCATGTTTGAAACATAATCTCTTTTTAATTGAGCTTTTTTTCAAAACAGTGTTTATACCAGGAACTTAAAAAATTTTGCCTATGAAACACACTTCAAGAGTTTTAAAAGTTTTGTCTGCAGGGAAGTTTATAATAGTTAGTTTTATATTAGGAATGTGGATTTAAATACTGTATTTCTGGAAAATATTGATACAAAACTGATGTCAGAGTTTAAACAGAAGATTAAACAGTTCATATAACAATGATATTTCCTCTACTAAATAACTGAATAAATATCCTTAATTCTGTTAGGTAATCATAACTCTGTCAGAAATTCGTATTTAATACATATTCAAATAAACTCGCAGGCAGATAGCAAACACTGTCTTGACAACAGCTGTGCAGATACTCAGCATTTAGCATATGTGATAGCCCTGAAAGGGTTTTGATCTTATTTAATTTAGTCTACTTCTACTTCAACTATTGCAAATGTTATTTTAAGATATAGTTACGCCTAGATAGTCTTCCATGGAAGAAACTGGTGGTTACCACTTAAATTATCATTTCTGTCTACCCAATTTTCTTTTCATTTTAAGAGTGTTTAAAATTTTATTTTACTACAAGCGCTGCTCTTTTTCATTTTGTAAGGATACATGACTGTTCAGCAATGAGAAGTCCTGTAGAATTTTACTTCCTCAACTTTTTTCTTTTTAATCTCTGAGTCCTGAAAGAAAGGTGAATGGGCATTTATGAGAAAGTCTAAACCCAGCCACTTCCAAACCTGGTTCTGCTACAGACACTTATTTTACAATGTCTTTATTCCATTTCTTTACTCCTTTTTTTCCTCCTTTTCTTTACTGCAATCTCTTTTTCTCCTCTCTTTCTACACTTGCCTGTCTTAAGCTATATGCAGTTCTTTCTTTAGAATAAATGATAATTGAGGTGGAGGTGGTGTTGAAAACAGTCTCACTCACTGTATAATTAATATAATTATGTTTTATATTATGCATATTATATCACATATACTGCATAATTAATAATTCACTTCTATAGTGTTTCCCATGCAATTAAGTTATAATTTATCGCAGGATTCATAGTTTAAAATTCTATGGTGTATGCACAAGGACTGATGAAGACTGGAACAGTAGAAAGTTAGACGTAGTAGAATAACCAGAAAGTCAAATGTGCCACAGCTGTTAAGCTAAGAATACTCATACTTCTGTCTGTCTCAATATTTAACTATTGATGTATATATAATTATCAGAAAGATAGGATTTTCCTCAGTTGAAGCCCATTTCTTACCTCTCCCAGTAACTGGATTCAAAGTCCTCTCATCCTAACAGAGATGTGAACTCTAGGGTGTAATTGTCTTTTACAGTGAAAATGTGGCTTTTACATGTTTTCTACACAGCGAGAATCAATACAAGAATACTTTACAATCCTTACATACAGCTTCAAGGATCAAAGGTCCAAATAATCAAGGGTCATTTCAAAATTTGAAATATTCAAGGTATTTCTTGAAATCCCATTTTCTTTGGCATATTCTAGCCTCACTATATCCAAGTAGGTGCACTCATGGCTGATGCACATTAGGTCACAGGAGCAGCTGTAGCTGGTACACGCTGAAGTACAAAGCACACGCATTGCTGACACATACTGCATTGCTTCCCATGGTTATGACCCACTGAGAAACATCAGTGATAACATAAAATTACCGAAAATAAACTCCTACCTGTGATTCTCCTCCAGAAAACAAGAAGTGAGGAGCCAATCCAGTTTGAATTCAGCCATTTCAGTTCGCCTCAACTCTGGTTGTCGGGGCTGTCAGAGGCATGCGGGGGGAGAGAGTGTACACCTACCATTTGCAGGTGGCAGCCAGGAGTGGGGGACGCCTCATCTCTGGGGAGACTTCGCCTGGCAACACCCCGCACCAGTCAGGCAGTAGGAGACACTGTGGAGGGGCTTCTCCAGTCAGGTCGCGAGGAGGTCTCCACCCATGGATGGCACAGGGAAGTCGGACTGGGCCAATGGTTCCCTGTCCTCGGGAGGACTTTGGGAGGGGCCAGGAGGGTATAAAACCCACCTGCGTCAGGGCTCGTTGCTGGTTGCTGCTCCTGCTCGCTCGCTCCCTCCTTTGCCCTG